>OMLC01036062.1:0-15192 GCA_900302585.1 Regalecus glesne
CCATGGTGTCCAGACAGCCATCAAGCTCAGCATCGTGCAGATCCTCCAAATGAAAGACAGATCCTGGAATGCTGGACTGTTATTATATGACCACATTATGCATCCCAATGCTTGTTTGGTCGCACGGAGGACGCATTTAGAAGGCATGACATTCGGACATGCTCCTTGTTATCCGCTCTCCTCAAGTAATAAGGGCTCACACAGGCTTCGGTCCGATACATAAAATGCCATCTCGGGCCTTTTCAGCGCTGAATATTCGAAGCATCCGCCACTGCCGGTATATAAACAATATGATGAACAGCATCAATGATACCAGAATGCTCCACAGAGGAGTGAGTTGAGACTGTTCCGTGCTCACACGTGCGAGGAAAGCGCAGATTTCTGAAATGCACCAAAAAAAAACGCTATCATTTTATTATTCCTGTGCGCAGGTCATCCCCACATGAGAATAACCTTTGACGCATAAATTAGGTTTGCTAGTCTGGACTCTCATTATTAGTTTAATTAAGCAGTAAAAGTGCTGCAAAAGACATAAACACTCAAACAAGGGGGATAATCACTGGATATGTGCACTTTTACCATGGCTGGCTTCTCCGGGCGTGAGCGTTAACTAAAGAAAATAACATACTTACTTAATTGTCACACTGGCACAAGAGGATCCGTCTGTCTCTATGCGAAGCAAACGCAGCAGCTACAGTCGACTAAAACAAGTAATACGGAGTCACAGACAGTCCCCTGAATTTGAACTATGGATTGATAATAAATACTCATCATTAATGGTGTCAGAAAAACATTACCATTTTTATTGGGGCAGTATTTTTCTCGTACACTACAATAAAGTTAATGACAGACATTGTCTAAACCATAAAACAGTCATAAATTTGGAGATGATGGTCAGCCTCAACAAGGTTCTGTAGTGTCTAGCAAATAGATCATACTCACCCAGTCGAGAAGCCAGAGGAATAACTTGAATGGACACCAAAAAAAACCACACTACGAGGGCATTTGGGGATCGTGGATTTAAAGGTTAATACTGCTGGATATCAGCTTTATAATATGCTCGCCCTATGTTCCCGTGCAAGTCTGATCTGCCGTGAGGATTGGCACCATTCCCTGCATCAGGGGGGGAGAGAAAATTGCTCTAGACTTGCAAGGGCAGAACACTAAGCACCTCTGCAGACGGATAGGATTTTAAATAGCACACTTTTAAATAACAAAATCGTGAGCATTCTTTTATACTCCTATGAGCAGGAATGTGACTCACAGCAAAAGAGGTCTTGGGTTCACCTCCCACCATCATAAAGACATCCATGTGGAGGATAATAGTCCTGCCTGTGCCCCTGAGCAAGGCAATAGGACACAGAACTGGAGTTGCCCTGCTGCAGCTGCTCACTGCTCCTGTACAACAGGATGGGTTAAATGCAGGGGACACATTTTGTTGTGTGCATGTACGATGACAGATAGACAGTCAACAAAAGTGAGCATGGTTAATCGATCTATCATGCATAAGCTTTGTAGGTATTGTATTTCATACAGGTCCAGATAATCTGATTCAAATAATTTAGAGGGTTTTTTTTTACAACTACTTGGAAATCAAACATGAGGAGATTAAACATGCTTTGATCCATTTGGGCATCAGTTGACCAAAGCCTCTATCCCTTGTCAGGGGGTTGGTTGAGTAACTCACAGAGCTGACTTTAGAGCCAATGAAGACGTTCGGATGAATTTCAGAACATCCTCCTATTTTTTAATTTATGTCCAGATGATCTGATTTGAGTTATTATGTTCTTTGGATTTACCTGGATTACTGAGGAATACTTTGCATGAAGTAGAAGTGCACAAATTAAGAGGGTAATGGTAAAAAAAAGAAACCTGATGAAAAATAACAAATGAAAGTAAAATAAGAATCCAAAATCGATTAGAATGGGGAGAAAATATAAAATAATTCTGCAAGGGGATCTTTTTCTAACAGATTTTAAGTTGTTGCCTGATGTTTATTCATGTCAGTTCTCTCTTCTCAAACTGAGCATTACTCATCTTTAGCCACCAGAGGACGCAAATGTCCCTTTTACTGAATGGTAAGACCCGTAATAGGAGCGTCAAGAAAATATAATAAATAATGACTCACAAAGCGAGATATGGTGTTTTTATTTCACCATTGTTTTAATTCAGACTCATAAAGGAAATTTTGTAAATCCCGGTGGTTTTACTTACGCAGAAGTTAAATTCGCACGAAAACCAAAAGAATGGCTCTCATTGAAACCCAGGCAGTGGCATCAGGTTCAGACCGCATAAGAAGCTGACTTCCGTGTCATGTGACTCACTCCTATCTATCCTTGTGGACGTCTGCGAAATGGAGGTGATGTGGTTTTTGACGTTATACACAAATATAAACGTTTATATTTGGTGCGGAGCCGTGCAACACGGCGCCGCAAACCGTCGGCTGCCTTCTGGAAGAGTAAAAGATAATTTGTGAAGACGCATGACAGTGGTTTTGCATCATGTGCATTTCTTTGAACGTTTTTCTGCTGTTGTCCGAGCTTGAGCGCCATTCGACATAGCACTAGCAAGCACCGTTGTCTCGCATCTCCATTATACAGCGGGTTAGCTAGCGCTAGCTTGCAAAGGACTGGCTAAAGAACCGAGCTGTCAGCTAACATTTGGCTCCCATTGGAGCTGGGCTGTTGTATTGACATGGCCTTACATATTTAATTAGTTATTTTATTGTCTAGTTAAATTTTAGCTGTTAGCATCAGTAGTGTATGTACGTTTGGCAGAAGTGGTTAAACGTTTGCCGTTTGAAAGACTGCCAAGCTAATGTCAGCGCACTGGCCGACTAGTTTGCGTCCCAGTTAAGTCAAAGAATGGCGGGTCCTAGCTCTTACATTGACCTGTCGAGGAGTTTGTGAAAAAGAAATGTCCAAACAATTTACGATGCCTGACCTGTGCATCTCCCAGCAGCCACACCGGGTTGCAATTAGGGTACTTGGGTTTTTAAAAAGGGAGACACCTGCAGTGGCTGGAGGTCCAAGTCAATTGTGGCACTGTGTGTGTATGTTGGGTCAGGTTGTAAATTGGTACAACTAGATGTATAGTTTATTTCCACAGGATGTCAAACTGGTGACAGCTTCAGTCTGAACTGACCACAAGCATCCCCACCCTTATAAACCCATCCAACTATCAAACTATTCTTTATAAGGGTGGGGGTGCTTGCAGTCAATTCAGACTAAAACTATCTTGTGTTTGATTGATGAAACATTTCTGAATACGCTTCTCATCCAGTTGAACCAATTCACCTTATCTGGGTTATTGTGCATAGATCAAGACAGTTTGGCTTTCAACATCTTTTAAATGGTAAATTGGCTTATTTTTATAAAGTGCTTTCCAACACACACCTCACATTTACGGAGCAGCTGTTTCTTTTCATGATTATAGATTAAAATAAAACAAAAATCAGTTTTCACAATATGATACACTATTTCAGAGCACATGCCTCCAAGTCGGCCATTGTGGGTTTGATTCCAATGTGGGGCATATGGCCTTAAGGCCTCATGCTCATTAAATGTGAGGCATACATTTTAAAGAGCTTTGAGTAGACGCTAGGCTAGAAAAGCACTATGTAAAAATGAGTTAATTTACTGACATGTTTCACTCCAAGTGTGTGGGGATATTTCTGCAATTCATCTGAATTTGTATTTGGGCATTTTTCAAACTGTTCAAGTGCCATATGCTATTGTCGACAAACAAGCTGCTGCTCTGTCTCTTTTTTGTTGCTGTGGCACTAGGTAAGGGTAGTGATTGGGATGCAGTTTGATGAATGTTTGATTGAAGGGCATCCACATGACAGACAAATTGTTGTCTGTGAGAAGGTGGGACCTAAAGAGAAAGGTCAAAGTAATGCAAAAACACACACGCAATGAATAGCTATTGTGGACAGAAAAAAACGGAATCCTAGACATTTGGAGATTTTGAAATCCTGGCCAGATGCATTTTTTTAAGGTCCCAGAAAGGGGATGTTACCAGGGAAAAGTATGTGTGGATAGTTGGATTGTCAAGCCTTTATGCAGAATGGGATGTGCAACATTAGCTGGGATGTGATTTGCTAGGAACCCCCAAGTTGAGAATCACGATTTTAATTTTGTCGGATCATGTGTATTACATCTAATTGGTTGTAATTATGTCGTTTGTGGCCTATTTTTGTTGTGGCTTATTCTCTTGAAGGGCCGTGAAGCAAAGGAACCAGAACAGCTCCGAAAACTGTTTATCGGGGGTCTGAGCTTTGAAACGACAGAGGAGAGTCTAAGGGCCCATTTTGAACAATGGGGCACACTCACAGACTGTGTGGTATGTATTTATTGTAATGTCAATGGCAAAGTGGAAGTTAAAATCCAGAATACAAATTGTACTAACTTCTGACCTTGACGGGTTTAACATGAGTGTGCTTTACAGGTGATGAGAGACCCCAACAACAAGCGATCAAGAGGGTTTGGCTTTGTAACATACTCTTCTGTAGGTGAGGTGGATGACGCCATGAGCGCCAGGCCACACAAGGTGGATGGAAGGGTTGTTGAACCCAAGAGAGCCGTGTCCCGAGAGGTAAAAATGAATATTCATTAGAAGATGTTGTGGGAATTGCATTGTACTATATATATATATTTATTTATTTATTTTTATTTTATCCCTGTTTTTTTCCCACCTGAATTCCCTGATTTGCCTACAGCTGGGTCAGTCACTTTGATGCCCCTCTAGAACTTCGACAGGAAGGAGGAAGCCGTAGCATGCGTCTCCTCCAACTCATGTGACAACTAGCCCTTGCATCTCGCGGGAAAGCACAGTGCTTGGCCGTTGAAGGGAAACTAAACAGAGTACTAACTGGGCATTCACTTAACCGTGAGCCCTCAGACGACCCAGAGGGGGACACTAGCAAACCCAGAATCCTTTATCCAACCTAACCCCTATACCCATGTGAGGCTTAGCCAATTTTACCCCACTAACTATGGACTGCCGGCCGTGGTTGGAAATGGCACAGTCAGGATTCAAACTGTATGACACAGAGGTGCACTGAACATAGGTGCCTTAACCCCCTGCACCACCGGAGGCCCCCAGATTGTGCTGTAGTTTCGTTGTTGGGCTCATGGCTAATGTCTATTTCAGGATTCAATCAAACCGGGTGCTCATCTGACTGTTAAAAAGATCTTCGTCGGTGGTATCAAGGAAGACACAGAGGAGTACCACATACGAGAGTATTTCGAGGCTTACGGCAGGATTGACTGTATTGACATCATGGAGGAGCGCTCAACTGGGAAAAAGAGGGGATTCTGCTTTGTAAGCTTCGATGACCATGACACCGTCGACAAAATTGTCGGTATGTTTCTGGTTGGGAGTTCAGAGGTAGTCTGCACAAGTTTTTACCAGGCATTAGGAAAATCCCATGAAAGGTCTAATTTTTCCCCCTGTTTACATTGCAGCCCAGAAATACCATACGATCAACTCCCACAATTGTGAGGTCAGGAAAGCGCTCTCAAAACAGGAAATGATGACCGCTTCCATTCAGAGGAGTAAGCATCATCAAACAGTGAACGTAGTGATACATTAGTTTATTGTTCTGCAGATAACTGACTCCCCTTAATGTAAACAGGGCAGCACTGCGTTTGCATTCCTGATAAGAAAAAGTGTTTTTCCATTTCAGACAGAGGATCTGGAAATTTCATGGGCAGAGGTAGCAACTATGGGGGTGGCAACTTTGGGAGAGGTGAGAATTCCCCTTTTATTAGAGTAACAGTCTCAACAAGATTTTGCTACAAGTTCAATTTGAAATGCGTAATGTGCTTAAATATTGAAAAAGATATATGTTCTACTTCTCAGGTGGATACGGAGGAGGACGAGGTGGTTATGGTGATGAATATGATGGATATAGTGGAGGAGATGGTGAGCTGTCGCTGTCAGATCTAGCTTTAGCAAGAGTGAATGTTAACACTTGTTTTTGAAGCCTTTTGTATGCTGTGCTAACTCAGACTTAACACATGCCAGGGATTTAATAGTGGTTTTACTGGGTTTCTGACAGTATTGTATTCATACCAGTTGGAAATAAATTGCACGAATATTACTAATAATTATTCATGGTCGGTTTTGTTGTACGTTTGCTGCTATGTTCTGTTCTGTTCCTTCAGGTGGAAATTATGGCGGAGGACCTGGTGGTTATGGAGGAGGTAGAGGGAGCTATGGAGGTGGTAGTGGTGGCCCCGGTTATGGGAACCAGAGTGGCAGTTTTGGTAGTGGCTATGACAGCTACAGTGATGGAGGTAGTTGTATTTTTTTCCTCTCGCTTAACTTTTGCCCCTGGTAAGCTGGTTTTGTGCTGCTTCCTTGTCATTGACATTTAAGATTGAATGCTAAGACAACCTCAAAGTTCATACCACAGTAGAAGTGAAGTGTTTGACACCTGAAACAAGACTCTTCCTTTAAATCAGACACTGTGCTTTCAGGAAACTTTGGTGGTAGTAGCGGCAGTGGAGGAGGTGGAAATTACAATGATTTCGGAAACTATGGTGGACAGCAGTCTAGTTATGGCCCCATGAAAGGAAATAGCTTCGGCGGTAGAAGTTCGGGTGGACCCTACGGGGGTGAGTTTTGCATCCTCACTGTATCATATTGATGTTTTAAACTATCAAGAGTGATGCTACCTTGTAATTTCTCTTCAGTGAATAACACCATTTATTTTTATGGAGTTTTCATCATTCATTACAGGTGGCTATGGCTCTGGTGGTGGAGGAGGTGGCTATGGCTCACGGCGATATTAATTGTGTGATATCTTGGGTAAGTTAAATTTAACTGCACACGACCCACTGGCACAGTACAGCTTGAGCAGATAAAAGTGTAGAATAACTATCTGTTCTATCCTGTATCCATTCAACAGGCTTCAGTTCTTAGCAGGAGAGGCGAGGAGGTGGGCAAAGGAGTGGTCAGGAAAGCTGCAGGTTACTTTTGAGGCAGTCGTCAAAGCATTAGAGGAACACAGAAGTCAGACATATTACTGCTAAATGGGGGATGTTTGTGGGGGAATAAAAAAAGACTGTTCACACAAGACGTACCAGTGTAGACTATACCCTTTCTTTCTTGTAGTAGATGTTTCCCTTCTTGGCTATTTTGACTTTTGTGCATCTCAAGTTGTGTGTATTGTGCCTGTGGTACCAGGTGAAAGGAGCTATTTTTTCCTCCAAAATAGGTTCTCAATATAACCTTGGGTTATTTTTTAATTTTTTTATTTCTTTGCTATAGACTAGATCTCTGCCAGTCCTCATTTTGTCTTAATTTAACCCCAGTTTATGTCAAAAATGACGTAGATGTACCGGGCCCTGAAATGAGCCAGAACTGTCCATGATTTCCTTCCAAGTTATTATGATTGCTCAATTTGAAAGTGTCAAGTTGTATTTTGATTTTGTATTTGAAGCACAGTATGTAATTCCTTTATAGTATTAGTGTCAACAAATATCAGTCGTGTGGATTAGAACTAAGGGAATGTCTGGGAATGTCTTACTTGTATACAGCAAACAAAATTCTAGATTGTTCAAGTATTTTGAGAAGTAGCAACAACAACAACAACAACAAAAGACCGAATAAAATTGTGTAGTAAAGTGCCTCGAGGTTCAGTGCATCATTGGTTCAGAAAAAAAAACACGATGGAGTGAGTTTATTAATTTCTTTGTTGGCTTCTCATAACTATGGAGATTAGAATGTTGGTCTCCAGAATTGACATTTTTCCCCGTTTTGCTTCAGAAATACATATTTTAAGTTTTTCTTCCCACTTAAGTATGACGTGGCTTGAGGACGAGGGAGTTTTGGCTAGCGCTAGGGCAAAAGGGGCCCATACACCACCTATGCCAGTGTTGAGCGAGTAGGATTATGGCAGCCACAAGCTCCTGCAGTTGGGTCCCCCTGCGTCGCTAGTGTGGAAGATTACTGATGACTATCAGACAGGACCTCTTCAGCCCCAGCACAGTGGACCAGTCAGCATTTTGAGAGAAAAACAGAGAAGGCAGCGTCAAGCCGAAGTCCATGGAGGAAAGCTTGCAGTGTCGTGCCTGATAGTGAGCATCTTTTTTTTCCAAGGCTAGCTAAACCTTCCAGCAGCAGCAGCTGATGCTATCGAAGAAAGACTAGTTCCTGGACACATTGGAGATCAGAGATACTGCAGTTTTACCCGCAGAGACTAGATTTCAGACCTAACAGAAGGAAAAAAGAGGGAGTGAGTATTTCACAAGCTTACTTAAGAAGCTATGGGAGCAGGTAAGAGTAACCACTTTCTTTGATTTGCAGATATGGAAAGCGGCGTTACTTCTCGCTGAAAATCTGTAAAGACCTGATAACATGGAGGGTTCTGGATGGGTAAGACTTGTTTTTCCAAAATATTTTCCGTGGCTGATGTCCCAAGGTGGCGTGAGGCACGAGGTCGGTCCATAAAGGTAAACGGCAGGATAACATACAGTTCCCTTTCAGGACATTTTGCTTTTGACAGTTGTCAACTTTGCTAATGTATATATATATCACATTGCATGGTGCACATCTTAAAGCCAAACGGCGGCTCTAGAGAGGCTCTGTAGGCTAATGGTTCTAATCTCACTACGTGGTGATTGCTTATGATGTACCTCACTAACACCAACTGTGGGAAATTGACAGCAGAGTCCTCACACCTCTAGGAGAAACCAGGAAGAAGAGCATAATTCTATCATCTATTTATGGACTATAATATAGATACATTTCTATATGATCATCAAACTCTTGAGGTCCGTAGAACTACCAGCAGTAAACTTGCAAAGGCTTTAAGGGAACATTTCATAACTACTTAAACATCCCCTTAAGTCTCACTTGGTAGTATTTTATGTTTAGGTCATGTTTTAAACGCAGTGAATCTTTATCATTCATGGTAATTTGATGCAAGAAGGATTGGGATAAATGTGGAAATCTAATTCCTGAGTGAGAGATCCTGGTGTGAGAACCCTGTGTGACTACTCAGTATTTCAGGACACATTTCTATTACTCTTTTTGTATTTGTGACAATTGCACTGTGGAGATTATCTCCATTGATTACCTTTAATTACTTGAATATTTTTTAACCACCAGCCTTGGTAATGTAGTTTTATGTCTCTGCAGTAGAGCTTTGGGGCGTTGCCGTCCTGCTCGGCACGTGTTGATGAAAAATCTGCATGACGATACAGCAAAACAATACTCGATGCACCTGCTATAGATATGAAAGCTATTCCTCGGGACCGACCTGATCTCCCAAACCACTGTAATGTCGGCCAGATGTCTGCCAACATTACAGCAATCAATCGGGTTAAACTTGGGGTGTTGCTTGTTTGTGTGGCCAAATTTGGTTGTTTTGCACAGATGACCAACCCACCGACCGGGCTGGGCAAAGGGACCTCTGATTGAATTACACTGGCTCAAAAGAAAAACTATGCAACCATAATTGTGGCTTGTGCTCTTGGATAAAACAAGACATCTATTATGTGGGTGACTTTATTTCTGCAAAGAAATTACAAATAAATTGCTTCCTGGTGTAGCTGAGCTGTAAAATGTTCTTTCTTTCCTTCTATGAGCTCCATGTAATGCACATACCCGTTTGTATTTACACAACTGCCTATACTGTTTGTAACCCTGCAAACAAGTTTGGTTTGCCCCGCAGCTTCTGAAGGTTTGTCGGAGGAGATAAAATGGGCTTGGCGTTCACAGGTAGTGTTTGTGTGTGAAAGTGCATGAAGAGCAAATACACATTGTGTAGTGCTTTGCCTTTGAACCAGTTTGTCCGGTGGACCATTGTGAGATTATCAGGCACGACTGACAAGGGAGTGAGCGGTACTGCCCGGGATTGCGCTAACTGTTGTGTAACGTAATTATGGTGAGTGGGTTTCTCTCTCTCCTTGGGTCAAAAATGGCATGGGTTTGACCGGTTATACCGTTTTTATGCAGTATTACCAGATTTGGGTCATAGGCCAGATTTAGTTAAATGTATACAAGCAACTGTAATGCATCAAGGCTCCATGATTGGGCAACAGGGTAAAGGCTTTATAACATTACTGCTTTGTTTGTCCGTGAGCCTGTGGTTGTTATTTTTTATATACGTTTAGGCTTCTGTGTCTTACAAGCCTCATGGTAGAGCCTGCAGAGAGGAGCCAATGTTGCATTATGTAATCATTCCTGAAACCATATGTCCATCTGGCATCCATCTATGGCATGCTGTGGCTGCAGACACAATGTTCAGCTTTCAGAAAAATGGCAGACTGAGTGGCTTCTTGGATAGTTTATTGAAAAGCACAGAAGTCAGGGTTTTTAAAAAACAGAAAGGGGGACCGCAAATCAAAAGGTAAAGTTTATAAAACTGACATAAGTAACTGATCACAACAAAATCATGAACATACTAAAATGAGATGTGTGTGTGTGTGTGTGTGTGTATATACAGTACAATATGTTCTCTCAGATCTCAATAGCAAATAATGTATTTACAAACGATATTGATAAAAGAATCTCTTGAGGGTATTAGAAAGCAGTACAAAAGAAGTAAAATATCAAAAATATTACAAGATTTAAGAGGAGTAAGCAAAAACTATATAATAGTTCCGCCATCTAGTTACACTTAAAGCTGAGCAACTACAAAGTTATTGCATAGTATTCTTAACTATGAACGATAATGCAGTACCATGTTATAAAGTAGATGGGTGCTTGTCTTTGCTCTTGACAAGTGTCTTTTTAATGCGCGGAACGAGGAAGATGCTGCCATCGGTGGTCTGCTGGAGGGAGTACTCTGACGGAGAGTAAGGTTTCCCCTCCTCGTCTCTCAGCTGGCTGAACACCCCCAGGTATAAGGTGCTCAGCTGCTGCTTCATTTCTTTCAGACTGCTGACGTTCTGGGTCTTCTCCCTCAGGAGACGCTCCCTCTCCTCCTTCAGCGAGTCTAGGTCATACTCCAGCCCCACTATGTTCTCCATCTTGCGCTTCCGGCAATTCTGGGCAGCCACCTTGTTCTTGCCACGGCGGCGGATGTCCCTGACCAAGGCCAACTGGGACTCGCTCAGTTGGTGCTTGGACAATATCTCATTGAAATCGTCCACAGGCAGGTTGATAATCATGTCAACAGTGAAAGGTATTTTGAGGGCCTTGGCCCTCTGCTCGTCTCTGGAGAGACGGACCTCAGAGCGTTTCTTCTGCTTGTCCTTCGTGAAGGGAACGTTTTTGTGGCCAGTCTCTTCCACCGGCTCGGTCATGTGTTGCTTAGGCTTCTTTTCCTGTTGATTTTGAGATGTAGATGACGAGGTGGCAGCAGTTGGCTGGAAAGCATCAGGTTGAAAATTCAAGGGAAACATCTCTGAATAGTCAGATTCTACACTCCCAGGGTTTATATCCATCTCCTCCATATCCGAGTCACTAAAGCAAAGTGATCCATCACCATAGATGGACTTCTCGGGAGAACTTGCATTTGGGCTCGCATTCAAAGAGATTCCTGAATCCGAGTCTGGCAATTCTGCAATCACTTCCTGTTTGCATTTCTCGAATTCATCTCCAGGGGAGAGGCTTTGTATGTCCGTTAATTCGAGGGGTGGGTTATTTGGCAATTCGGGCAAGGCCCCACTTCCATTGCCCTCAATGCCATGCTGTTCAGTGCAGCTGTCTTTTGTGCTGAGGATGGGATCGGGGTAAAAGATGTCACAGAAACTTTCAGCTGTGAAGTCGGTGTTTAGTTGAGATTTCACAGCCATCTGGGTGAGGTGGTCTGGTGAGGCGACATTAGGGAAGGCTTCCTCAAATGCACTGATAAATTCAGGAGGGCCAACATCCACTGTGCTTGGCCCAGCATCAGGGAGGCTAGGCACCCGGTAGAAAGTGTAGTTTGGATCCTGTTCTTCGGGACTGTTTGTCAGGAGGTGCATAGTCTGCTCCAGTGTATCCTCCATTTGCATGTTTAGACATTGCTGAAGGGAAGGAAAATTGAATCATTAAAAAAATACACCAAGTAACACAAATGTTACAATAATAGCAAAGGCTCAGGGCTATATTTAGTTCAAATATAACTCATAACGTTTATGTGTGTCAGAATAGGGCATCCGGCCTTAATCCTCAACGTAAATGTTTTCATTGTAAAGCCCTTCGAGTGGCCACTAGACTGGAAAAGTGCTGTATAAAAAATGAGTCAAGTTACCATATTTGTCTTCTTAAAATCCTAATGGAATACATTTTGCTACAGTGTCTTGATGGATGCTCAATAACTCAGTTGAAGTAGTATCAAAAAGTTGAATCGGTTCATTTGGAGATGACGTTTAGAGGGAGAGACGTTTCATCACTCATCTAAGTGGCTTCTTCTTTCTCAATATAATGCCAGTATCCCCACCTTTTATAAACAACACAAGATTGGAGATGTTTATTGCCTCTCCGGTTGTACAAGTACGCTCATGTGAAATTCTTTGGCTGGGAGGCTCTGCTACAGAAAGATAAAGACTATATATAGCAACAGGCATGACAGAATAAGGTATCAAATAGTTAAAGTAAGAATAAAACTCAAGAATGAAATGTTTCTCCTAATAAACATGTCCAGATGAACTGATTCAACTTTCTCATACATTTCAGTTTACTTTGATTGACAATATGGTCCGATTCAGCCATGTAACGGAAGTGTTCTCTTCATTAACAACTGATCATTAACCAGGAATTTAAATGGTTGCTTTTTCCTCGTTAAAGCATAGTTACAATTCATAATTCTAGTAAATGTTTTCCGCCATAACGTTTTTTTTTTAATTTAAGCACCAGGTTTCCTCTACACATGTAACTTGCCAGCCTTAGTTTCTTGTATTTGTTCTTGTGATAACACTTCCTGCACACACCGGCATAAAAAAAAAGATAAGACTTAAAGGACAAAAGTTGCCCTCTCCATCTTGGAAATTGAGAATAGAGCAGAATACGGCGTTATACGACTTAAAACAGTAATCTATTTTGCAGCTGGTTCTGCAGAATAGCAACAGAATGAGTACCAACATTCACCTATGTGCAGCCAGTACAGTGGGCTAAAGATAGATGTAAGTCAACTTGAATTTAAAAAAAGATATTTGAAATTTCTGGGAATAGGCTCGCCCCTTTTTGTCCATCTGTGCCAATGGGAAGTGGACCTGAGAAAACAGCGCTTATGACCCTTATCTGTATCAACAGGAACTCAGTAGAGGCTTTCTGAGAAATCTACATCCTTATACCAGGCAGAAAAAGTAGATTTACAAAGAAGCAATGATTTGGAAAGTGAGCTGCTGGATTCCAGTAACTTGGATCCCACACAGTGTGTCCATTGGACATGATGTGACACATGGCATTAAATCACCCAATAAGAAGCTGCTTAAGGTTTAGCACTGCTGTCCTGTGCCCAAGAGAGAGCTATAGTTGAGACTGCATTGAGACTTGATGACAGTCTGAGTTAACCAACAGCAATGATGTACCTCTAATAGCTGCCATCAAATACAGAAAACAAAGTTACTACATCACGACGGCCAATTCCAAATCTGACGATAACCCAAGATCATTGTACCACAAAAGTCAGACAAGTCTTATACTGGAGTCCAACCAGATGAATTTAGAAAAAAACAAGAGTAGGACGCTATGAACTCGTGCTTACGTGCTAAACATTACGTAAAGTGCATAACATGACATAAAACACAGATGTATATATCCAAATGTTCTTTGTCATTGGGCTCACTTGGCATGATAATTGCATGAAGCATGAAACAAGCTTGTACTGCCCAAGATTGAAAGAAATCACTTGAATTAATGTGCGTGTGTGTTTGCCATATACTTTTTTGAATTAGGAGTAGAATTAGCTCTAAACCAGCTAATGAAACTGGCTAAGGAACACGTTCCTGACCATGCAAACTCCCATTTGCAAAGGATTCTTCCCAAAAGAAATAGAAGTAAAAATAAAATGAGGTATGGTTTCCTGTTTATCTCTTTGTACATGTTTTGCTTGGAATGGTCCAAAACTATAAAATTACATACAGATGCCTTTTGCCTACCTATGTTCAGTCATTAACCTAAAAGGTTCTCTTGAATGGTAAAAAAGAAGCCTATTTATTATTTGTTTCAGACAATATCACACACACTTCCTCTAAAGTACTATTTGATGGAGTACCTACTCGCTATCTGGACAACATCACTAACAAGTACAGCAACTCCAGGATTGTGTATCAGTAAGATGAGGTCAGTAGCTAGCACAGATATAAAATTGCACCTTAGATGTAGCGTCTACTACTCCTGAGCAGTCTCAACACTGAAACCTAATCACAGAGGAATGAGATGAGCGCACCTGTCTATGCATACACGAGACCCATTTCGCATATTGCAAACAAAAGGGTGTTTGTCCTCTAATGCCAGGCCTTCTGCCACTGATGCATTCTTTGGGTGTTTGTTCTGCCACGCAAAACCTCATGCTATTGAGGCGATAGAATCCATGTATTATACCTGCAGTTCAGGGAGAGACAAAAGCTCCATCCAGGCCTGCTCCAAATCTGGGGAGGTCCTCTGTGGCAAAGGGGGAGCTGGGGAAATGGAGGCGAGGGGTAAAGCTGGCTGATCGGGGGACATCATAATGTGGTTGCTGTTGGAAGTAGGAACGATTGCAGTATCCAGGCAAGCGGACGTGCTCTGAAACACACAAACATGTACAGTTTAGAATAATATGAGATGTAAGAAATGTTGCATAGACAGTAAAAGTCTGGTCAATTTTATTACCTCGGTGTCCTCTAGAAAGGTCTCTGCCAGCAGCTGCATGTATTCATCAAGAGACATGGCATCACCAGCTTCTTCTGTGAAGGTGACATTCTGCAAGGAAAGTTCAGGTAAAATTACCATTACTGTAATATCATTAAGCATATTGAGCATCCCTTGTGACTCGGAATCTCCCCAAAAAGAACATATGACCACATAGAACTTAGCTCAAGTTCATTGTAGAGCATTAGCTTTAGACCCAAATAGCGCTGATATGAAACTACAGATCAACCCGATCACAGAGGCTCAGGTGTTACCTAGCTACTGGGATCCTGCATCCAATCGAGTGATACCTGGAGGAGGGGGAGTGGCCCACCCCCTAACATGATGAATGGTAGTCAAGAGCAAGTACCTGTGTAACCTCTAGAGGTGTGGCAGCTGACTGTGGTGGGGCACTCG
>OMLC01036065.1:0-10526 GCA_900302585.1 Regalecus glesne
ATGTTCGCGATCCCGGCATTGTAAGACGCCGATAGGTGTACTCTCAGGCCACCTCCCCTATTCAAAGACGGTCGTTCCCTCTTCACGTAAATGGCCTCCTTCACCCCCCTCTCAAACCAGCGTTCCTCCCTATCAAGGATGTGAACATCATCATCCTTGAATGAGTGGCCACCAGCCTGTAGGTGGGTGTAAACCGCAGAGTCCTGACCCGACTTGTTGGGTCTCCTATGCTGCGCCATCCTCTTGGCCAGCATCTGTTTGGTCTCCCCGATGTACAAGTCACTGCAGTCCTCCTGGCATTTAACAGCGTACACTACGTTACTCTGTTTGTGCCGGGGGACCCAATCCTTGGGGTGGACCAACTTTTGCCGCAGTGTGTTCAGGGGTTTGAAAGCAACTGAGACGCGATGTTTTGAAAATACGCGTCTCGGCTGTTCCGACACTCCCGCCACATACGGAATCACCACCGGTCTACGCTTTGGCTCCTCCCCTCCCTCCACTTGGCTGGAGCTCTGTCTTGGACCCTTCCTGGCTTTAACAAACGCCCAGTTAGTTGTGTTAGTGTTAGTGGTTGGGGGGCGGTTGTTTGTTAGCGTGTACCGCAAACCCACACATACGGACCAGTACTTGCGGTTTGACTCCCACCACCCCCTGGAGCATAAACTGGGAATCATCAGGACTCTGTACCACCGGGCTGACAACGTCCCCACTGACTCAGTGGCCGGGGAGGAAGAGAAGTCCCATATTAAACAGGCCCTGGTTAAGTGTGGTTACCCTAACTGGGCGTTTGTTAAAGGAAATAGTAAATAGGAAAGGAAAGGAAAGGATTCCCTTATCAGTCCCGCAAGGGGAAATTTGGATTTCTCTGCATTTTTGACCCAACCTATTGTATAGGAGCAGTGAGCTGCCAACATTCGGGGAGCATTTAGGGGTTAAGTGTCTTGCTCAAGGACACCTCGACATGCTGTATGCAGGACCAGGGATCGATCCTGCAACCTTCTGATTGCCAGACGACCGCTCTACCCACTGAGCTATGCCGCCCCCAATAGAGAGGCTCTCCTGACAATTCTTGTGAAACTAGGATCCCTGGGAAAGTTTGTACAACTCATCTGTCTACTCCATGATGGAATGGAAGTCCATGTTCTCTTAATTGGTGAAACCTCAAAGCATTTAATATCTCAAATGGCGTGAAGCAAGGCTGTGTGCTCTCCCCATTACTTTTCAACTTATTCTTCACATGTGTCCTGAACCATGTGTATCAGGTGTATCTTTGTTACAGAATGGATTAAACATTTGCCTCTGCTCCTATGTGATGCTCAACAAGAACACCAAATTAAAAACTAAGACCAAGTTATGTATATACCTAGAGCAGTCATCCTCACAAGCCTCCTCTATGGCTGTGCGTCCTGGACTATTTATCACAGCCATATAAGTCCGCTTAAGTGGTTTGACGCAAAGTCCCTACACTGCATTATGTGAATTAAGTGTAAAGATAAATTATCAAATGTGAAGGTTTTGGAAAGAGCTGGTCTCAATAGTCTAGAGTCCATGATTGTGAAGGCCTAACTTTGCTGGACTGGTTATTTAATCCATAAGGACAAGTCATGATTGCCATGATAGCTTATCTATAGTGTGCTTTCTTGAGGCCCCAGAAGAGTCGGACAATCTAAAGAGAGATACAAGAACTGCATCAAAGACACCCTTAATAACTGTGGCATCCCCCCGGCAGATTTGTAATGCTGTGCTGTCGACAGAGCTCATTGGCATATTCTGATTAAAAAAGCTGTAATCTTGTATAAGACAAGCTGATGGACAAAAATTGTCAGTGCCAGAGAGTGTAGGAAAGCTGCTCTATCTGCGATTGCCATTGCAACTTTCCAGTCCCCACAATGTTTCTGTATATGTGCTTCCAGAATTGGGTTGATCAGCCACATATGAGCCCACAACCAATGGACACAAAAATGACTCCATCGAATCCACCAAGTAACTGTAATTATGACCTAGTATGAATGTAATTATGCACCAGAACAGAATTTCACTACATTATCATCAACAGGTATTCATCTCTGTATTAATGCAACACCATAAAATATTTTTATAATGATAGTTTCCCTGGGGGGCAGGAGAGGACCCAAAATAAAATCAGCGTTATTGTGTGGGTATGAATAGTCAGAATGTTTGAAGGTGCGTACAGGAGCGGACATACATTGTGGGAGCAGGTAGTAATGGTCAGAAATCCAGCGGCAACGGGATTGAGAAAAGATCCAGCGCTTTTGTCAAGGTTATCAACCATACACATATATATGGATATCAAATAAAAGAAAACATGTTTGCACGTGTGTGTGCATTTTAGGGTAGGTACCTGGTCTTCATCACTGTCGGTTCCTTCGAGACTAAGAGAGCTTTCTCTTTGAGGCTGACTCTGAGAGAAATAAAGTGGGATGTAGGAGCAGCAAAAGAAACCTTTTTTGAAGTTAAGAGAGTCATCATATATAGCGCATGGTACAAATTATTCAAACAATCATCCTCCACAATTGTATATTTCTTGCAGTACCACAATAGACATTACACATTTGGTATCATGCACCTTCTTTCAATGCTACCAATTCAAGTGTTTGTGCTCAGCTCAGATAGGCTGTTAAGTTTATGTACATTGCTGTATATGACAAGCATCTGGTATTTATACTGTATATCAGCCATGCACTCGGAAGAAAAAAAAATTCCCTAAACTTCTTTAAAATTTAACTGCATTTCATGTGTTTTGATTCTTATGCATTTTAGCAGTATAATGGGTCCAGATGGACTTTTGGCATACTTTTACACACTTGTACCATTTCTGCGTATGCATGCTTAATGTGTCTGTGAATATACACTACCAGTTCAGTGTGTTGTATGGAGTATTCAGGTGGGCTGCATGGAAGACCGTCATCTTCAGACATGGTTCCCACATCCTCTGTCCTCTTCAAACATACAAGGGAGGGAGGGGAGCCTAGCCGGATGGCCTGTTTGAGCTGGAGCTGGAGAAATAGAGACAATTCATTTGTCTTTGTGGGTGTGCAAATTTGGACTAGGACTGTGGGAATGTGTTTTTAGTTTGCTAGTACCAAGTTCAGGGAATCCTCACTAGCAAAAAAAAACCCATGATATATAGATGAAACTTTCTATGGCTGATTTTCTGTGCCAATTTGATTTAAGTGTCAGTATGTGTACGTGTCAGGGTAGTTATCACAGAAACTCAAACTAACACTTTTATTTGCTTATTACATGCTACCCTGTAACAGCTACTCAAGGACTTTTTTTTACCAAGGAACATTCAGAGCAAACATCAGACAAAGGAGCTTTTCATGAGCTGGTGAGTAAGACCAGAACAAACCAAAGTCATGAGAGTTTGGGTTTTGATAAGATATGGGGGTGTTTATTAACCTCAGATAACCATTAGGCTTTGTCATGGTAGGTCTATCACACTCAACACAATCATTTGTACTGAAGACCTGAAGATTTTATCCACCAGTTGATCCGTTCTATATCAACCAACATAACTGTTCTCAATCAGGTCAGATACCACTGGTAGTGTGTCTTTTTTATAGTAAAAGGAAACCTTTCTGAATAAACTTCTGATCCAGTTGAACCAATTCACTTTTTTGTGATGGTAAAGGGTATTTCATTACATTCACCTATTTAAGCTCTAAAACCTCTCCGATTGGAGACTGAATACCTGGAACAAAGTAAATATTTGTTACAATAAGGAAAAAGCACCATGGGTGGTACCCGAGGACCTGAAGAACTGAGGATCAGAGAACTACTGAATCAAAGTGTAAACTTCCAATTTTAGAGCTAATACTCAGTTGTGTTTGTGTTAGCTTTAAGAAGATATGATTACTAAAACAGTTTTGCTGATAGATGTGCAGCATTTGTTTAGTTTAAGGACACTAACAGTGTATAGGATTAGTATTCAACCACAACCTTTTAACATCAGTTTACACATTCTGTCTTGAATAAACACATCAATTGAAGCTGTTATAGCAAAAGGCATTACTTCTGGTTATTCAATCAATAAATGAAATACAAAAAGGAAAAAGTGAAATAATGAGGATAGGTTCACTACATATCAACACAAAATATGTTAAGCCACTACAACTTAGGCTACTGTGAGCATAACTGTGGGTTATGCGTTGCTTAGTTTGTCAATAAATTTATACCTTATTATTATCCCTAACATAATACATGCTTTTATGACCTTGGAACCACCTCTTTCTCTCCATATTAAACAGGTATCTAGTCAGTCCAGTTTGAGGATTAAGGGCCAGAAAAAGCTATCCATTGGGTTATTTTGAGAAAATTTCAATTTGTAAACAGATGGTTCTCTGTGCTGGGACTTGAAAACCACATTTATGATATTATATCTCTCTACTTTACTTACCTATGTAAAATGTTTTATAATTGCTTCTCTTTTAACTCGTACTAAGGGTGATTTTGAATGCTGGTCTTTGCTACACCTCTCTTTTGCTGCTATATTAATTCTGTTAAAATGTACACTCTCCCTAAATTCTTATATCTCCTTCAGTGCCTACCTAAGTTTGCAAAATGAAATTGTAAATTGATATGAATGTGAAAATATACAACTTACTCCAAAATTGAACTAAATCTAATCCAATGGACTTAATAATGGACAGACCTGCAGAAGGTCAAAGCTAATAAACAACAGGCGCTACCACCCAAGGTGTCAATTTCTAAAGGGAAGGAGACAAAGCTCCTTGGGCAAGAGCAAATTCAAAGAATTCATGCTTCATTTTACAGCAGGGCTCTGACTAGGAGATACAGGCCGACCTGAGGAAGCGACTTGTCTTTCCAGAAGAAGTGGCACTAACCTCAATCCAACCAAACATGGTTCTCTATCAAGGATCACCAAAAAATCCAAGAATGCCAAACTGTATTCCCGGTTGCTTGATGTGATGTTTAATTTTCTTCAGACTGGTCTTGATATTGTCCTAAAACATTTCTTTTGCCTGCCAGGAGCATGCTGACCTTTCAAATGTCTAGTAACAACTGATTATATTCTATAGATATGTGTGTGTGTGTGTGTGTGTGTGTGTGTGTGTGTGTGTGTGTGTGTGTGTGTGTGTGTGTGTGTGTGTGTGTGTGTGCATGCACACACAAACATATACCTGCAGAGACTTTACTTTTCCATGAATGCTGTCCTGGGATGCTCCCAAAGCCTCATTGGTCTCCGACAAATCAGAGACAAATAAAGAGTCATGTGACAAGGCCTTGCTGCCCAGGCTGGCCTTTGACCTTTAGAAAGACAAAACAGAGGATAAACTAATGTTAACAATTATAAAGAAAAATAATAACAACAGAAAGCTAGTTAGTGCCCTCTGGTGGTGTAAGGCACCTATTTTCAGTGCATCTCTGCCTCTGTCATGCAATTGGGATTCGGATCCTTGCTCTGCCATTTCTAACCCAAGCCGGAGGTCCAAAGTTAGTGAGGCATAATTGGATAAGCCTCACATGGGTATAGGGTTTAGGTTGGATAAAGTAGTCTGGGTTTGCAAGTGTCCCCCTCTGGGTTGTCCAACCGCTCGGGGTTAAGTGAGGGGAAAGTACTCTACTCCGTTCTCTTCCAATGGCAAAGCGCTGGGCTTTCCCTGTTAGACCGCAATGTGCGAAATAGCAAGGGCTAGTTGTCACGTGACTTGGAGGACTCACATGCTACGGCTTCCTCTTTCCTGTCAACATTCTAAAGGGGCATCAAAGCAACTGACTTAGCGGTAGGCAACTCGGAGAATTTGTGTGCAAAAAAGGGGCAAAAGAAAAAAGAAAAAAAGACAGCTAGTTTGTACAATAACCTTGGAGAACGACCCCTCTTTCCTCCTATTACTTTTCCTTTGAGAATATTTCCTGTGTATTTTTCCATTAAATACTCGAGGAAAAAAAACAGAAAATAATTTTGCTCTGAAACCCATCTCTTCAATGAGGTCCTTTGATTATCCCCACCGCACCACGCCCAGTTGTAGTCAAAGGCTAGAGAAGAGGGCACAGAACTGAATGACTCACAAGGCACTGGCTATTATTTAAAATGAAGGCATAAAAAACAACGTCAAGCTGTCTATGCTACTGTTGGAAAAGTAAGCAGCATTGCCTTTAAACATACAGCAATGAGTGATAAAGTTATAGAGTGTTTTGAAACAATATTACCCTTTATTTGATGTTTAATGTTATCAGCATTAGCTCGTCATTTCACTTGCGAGATAATGTCACTTAAGGGAAGAGGGACTGATGTTGGAATTCCTACTTGTCATGATTAGTGACAGTGTAGTGCACTTTTAACGTTGACATTGTAAAAAAAAGATGATTTTACGCAACTTTAACATAGCTTGAGTCAGGTTAGCTTGCATAACCTGTTTTGTTTTGTTGTTGTTGTTTTTTGTTTACAAAACAGAAAAGCTAACTGAAATGTTAGAAACGGGAGTGGTTGGGGGAGCAGCTGAGAGAGCAGTGCTGATTATAGAGTCGACAGCTGCCGGAAGGACGGACCTGCGATAACGCTCCTTCCAACACTTTGGGTGCAGCAACCAGTCATTGAAGGAGCTCTCCAGTCCACTAACGGAGTCCTGCGTGGAGTGAGATCCATTGTCCATCATGGATGATAGCTTAGCCATCACCCTTCTTTGTTTGTTTGATTAGGCTAAAGTTGAACATCATCTCTCTGTTGATGGTGTTTCTGTGAAATCCTATCTCAAATGAAATCATGTGGACAATATCATGTGATAGATTATGAGGAGTGACTAAGAGGGAATAGGGCAGGGGGGGCAAGGGAAAACCTATTTTTCCAGTTTTCATACCAATGATGTGTGAAAATTCAAAAAAATAAAGATAATCTTTAATAGCAGCATGTTGTTTTATCTATTCACACACTGTAAATTCCCCCTAGGGGACTTATAAAGGAATATCCTAGTTTATCTTGTATGTTTTGAGCCTCACCCCCAAAGAAAAGATTTTTAAAAATGAACTTCCCAAAACTGTACAACAAATGTAAAGTGTAGATCGCAAAGCATAGCCTCAGCAGGAAGTCACATACAGTTGCAATCAAGATTATTCAACCCCTACTGCAAATCAGGTTTATTAGTTAAATATACAAACTAGCAGCTGGTTACAAAAAAGAAAATCAAACAAGAGAATTCTAAATAGCTCAACACAACCAATATTACAGGGGGTTTCTCCAAATGCAACAAAAATGCTGATTTTAATGACTAATCCAGTCTCAAAATCATTCAACCCCCTCATGCCAAATATCTTTAGTACTTGGTAGAGCACCTTTTTGCTGTTATGACCTGCCGAAAACGTGATGCATAGCCAGACAGCAACTTCTGGCAGTGATCCTGATGAATCTCAGCCCATTCTTCATGGGTAAAGGCCTCTAGCTCACTAATACTCTTGGGTTTGCTTACTGTAACCGCCCATTTCAAATCCCACCAAAGATTTTCAATGGGGTTTCAAGTCAGGCGACTGTGATGGCCACTCTAGTATCTTCCTGGACTTCTTTTTTTATATAATCAACATTTTTATTGTTTTTCGGGGGGAGGGGGTACAAACATATTCAAATGCAAAGCAAATGGAGAAAGGTAATAAAGTAGAGAAAAAAGTTATTGAAGTTGGTAAAACAGTAAAAAAAAGCAAAATACTTAGTTCAGAAGGTACAGTAACTCACAACCAACATTGCCTGGTTGTTTTTACCCCTAGCCCAAGAGATTATCTTGAGTGAGAAGAGTTCCAAGCTTTTACAGTCACTGGTTGCGCCTTATGTAGCCTCTCAGTTGTATGACAATGGTAACCAGGCTATGGATCCAGAATTATTTCATACACATATCCGGGGTAAACCAGTTTTTCAAATTTGTTTTCTTTGTTGAGGTAAACCCTGCAAATACTATTTTTAAAATGAATTTACTTTAGCTGGATATCAGAATTATCATTAGGCAAATAAAAACCAGGAGCAGAAACATAAAACGTATTGAGTATATCTGCTAACGCTGTGTTTAGATGACTCCATAACTGAGGGATTTGGGTTGACAGTGGCTCAACCCATGTGCTGAATGCTCTGATCTGAGAAGGCCAATAGTAAAGTTCAAAGTTTGGTACTGCCAAATCTCCTAGCAGTTTGGGTCACTATAGTGTAGTCGGACAAATTCTAGGCCATCTACCTTCCCAAAGAAAACTGGAAATCATGGTGTAAATGTTTTTAAATTAATATGGAGGGCGGCAGGGTGGTAGCATAAAGAAAAGGAAATTAATACAGGGCAATATGTTCATCTTAACTGTGTTAATGCTACCCTGAAGATATGTCTTTTGGTTCCTCCATCTATGAATGTCTGATCTTATTTCACTTAGCATCGTGTTGAAATTGTCTCTGTTAATTTCATGTATGTTTTAGATATTGTAATACCCAGATATGTAAATGAACTTTTGGTCTGAATAAAGGTGGGATTAGGCGCATTTGTGCATATACTATTTAGATAATTAAGTGCAGACTTCATCTAATTGATTATGTAGCCTGACAGGCTGCTGAAATGATCAAATTCCTGAATGACAGGATAGATAGAGGTGTCAAAGTTATCTAGGAACAAAGTTAAGTCATCTGCTTATAGAAATATAAGATTACTATGATGGCCAATTTTCATGGGGGTAGCCGTAAACTGCCTGGTGGCTTGTGCTAGAGATTCCAGAGAAAGGCAACATATCAGTAGTGAGAGTGTTCCATGTTGTAGGGTAAAAGGAGATGATAGTATGTCCCCTGTTAGAGCACTTGCCAAAGGTGAGTGTTATAGCGCTTTGATCATTGCTATGAAGTTATGTTTGAGGCCAAAACGTCATAGTACTGCCCACATGTATTTCCATTCTATCCCATCAAAGTCTTTCTCAGCATAAAGTAAGAACACTGCACAAGGAGTTGGGTGTGTTTCTACCAGATTTATAATGTGTGGCAGCCTTCTCATGTTGTCAGATGCATAGCGTCCCTTGATGAAATCTGTGTGGTCCTCATTGACTGGAGATTGAATAACTTTGTCAAGGCACCGTGCAGGTACTTTGACATATATCTTAAGATCACTTGTAAGTAGGGATATTGGTCTAAAACTAGATTAATCAAATTGACATTCTCCCTTTTTCAACAGTAATGTGATGAGTGCTGTTTTTTTTTATCTCTATGGAAGGTTCCCCTCTTGATTGCATATTAAATGAATCAAGCCTGAGCATGCCCACCATGTCTCAGAGTTCTACATAGAGCTCCGGTGAAAGACCATCCAAGCCAAGTGATTTGGCTTTATTGAGACATTTAAAGGTTCTATGCCGCTCATCCAACTCTAACCCACCTCCCAGATTATCTTGGTCTGCTTGCTCAAGGCAGGGATGCTTTAATATGTTAAGAAAATGTTTACAGCTAGTGTCATAATAAACATTTTCTGATATACGTATATTTTCATAGAATTCAAAAAAAGAAAGAAAGAAAGAAAGAAAGAAAGAAAGAAAGGATTCCCTTATCAGTCCCGCAAGTGGAAATTTGGATTTCTCTGCATTTTGACCCAACCTATTGTATAGGAGCAGTGAGCTGCCAACATATGGGAGCAGTTAGGGGTTAAGTGTCTTGCTCAAGGACACCTCAACATGCTGTATGCAGGACCGGTGATCGTACCTGCAACCTTCTGATTGCCAGACGACCGCTCTACCCACTGAGCTATGCCGCCCAAAAAAAGTGTTAATTGATGGCGTGTGGCTTGATTATGATTTTGCAATCAGGCTTATTTATGCTGGGATATAAGCTTTTGTTTTACAATCCTTAAGCATAATAGCAAACAAGTGACAAGGCCTCTCGGACTCAAAGTAGTATGTTTGTCTTGTTCTATTCAGGATAAATTCTGCCTCGGATACAACCAGTGTCTTGTATTCATGCTTCTAAGATGTCAGCCGTTTAGATTGATCCTCTAAGAAGCTATATTTTTGTATGTATCTCTAATGTTTCTATTTTTTTTCCGTATTTGTGACCTGGGAAGCTTTGGTTTTTACCAGGGTTGAGGAGAATGAAATACAGAAACAACAAATAAAGCAACAACTCCCACCACCCCCTGGAGCATAAACTGGGAGTCATTAGGACTCTGTACCACCGGGCTGACAACGTCCCCACGGACGCAGTGGCCGGGGAGGAAGAGAAGTCCCATATTAAACAGGCCCTGGTTAAGTGTGGTTACCCTAACTGGGCGTTTGTGAAAGCCAGGAAGGGTCCCAGACAGAGCTCCAGCCAAGTGGAGGGAGGGGAGGAGCCGAAGCGCAGACCGGTAGTGATTCCGTATGTGGCGGGAGTGTCGGAACAGCTGAGACGTGTATTTTCAAAACATCGCGTCTCAGTTGCTTTCAAACCGGCATAGCTCAGTGGGTAGAGTGGTCGTCTAGCAATCAGAAGGTTGCAGGATCGATCCCCGGTCCTGCATACAGCATGTCGAGGTGTCCTTGAGCAAGACACTTAACCCCTAACTGCT
>OMLC01036066.1:0-10895 GCA_900302585.1 Regalecus glesne
GCACGTGTTTGCTGGAAAGCAGTGCGGGTAAGAAAAACACAGATTACACTAGCCTTCGGTGTTATGGGAGTGATTAAACAATTACACAGGCAATTGGGTTAGAAAGCGCTACACAGAGAAGGTGGAGGTGCTCAGACATGCTCGGAGTGTGTGTGAGACGGACACGGAGAGGAAAGTTCGCTTCAGCTGGTCTTCTTCTCCGTGCCTCCCTGTCTCCCACGGCCACATCAACTACAAGAGTGTGGACATAGCCAGGGCTGCAGATTGAATTACATAATCTTGGATGTATGTGTAAACATGTGTGTGTGTGTGCGTGTGTGTGAGTGATTGTGTTACCCAATGAACAGTTTAGTTATCTCTAATAGGAAGCTTGTTAGCTGTTGTCGCCGGTGTGTCTGGACACTCTTAAAAAAGCAAACGCGTCAGGTATCGTCACTCTCAGTCAGTCTTGCCCGTGTCTCCTTTTTTCCAGTCCAGCTCTTGTTTCCCCTCCCTCGCTGGTGGAGGAGTGGGTGTTCCTGATGAGCAGTGGCTCAGGGAGGGAAGATATTGCATTTGCAGCCGACGGTCAGTGCGCGCATGTGGCCAGTTGATGGAGTTTCAGTTCATTAGACAATAAAACATTCACTTTTTCATTGTGCACCCCGAGCCCTCCGTTTCAATTGTAGGTGTTTATTCCCATATGTGAACATGTGTGTGTGTGTTCCAGCTAAGCCCTAAGCTGCTCGGCAGGTGTGCTCCTTTCATCCCCACCTTGCTCTGCTGCACGAAGGCAACAGTCGTCCCCGGCAACACCGAGGGGAGCCTTGGAGACGGGCTGTTTAATTAGAATGGCAGAGGGAAGAAAACCAAAGGAGAGTTGGAGGAAATGTTCTCACCCCTTCCACCCTAACAAGATGGTCCCACGCGGGGGGTATGTGCATCTGTGTGAGTGTGTGTTTGGATCTGGCAGGGTAGAGGATGACTATTGCCATAGCAGGATCAACATGTCACCACTGATGCAGATTCAAGGGAGAATCAAGCCTGATGAAAAATGATAATGCCAGAGCTGGTATGGCTGTTCTGAATGTGGCTCAGCTGGAGTGTGTGTGTGTGTGTGTTTGTGTGTGTGTAAGGGACTGGGCTAGCACACGTCGGTGTTGCCCAATTATATAGTTAGCCTCCCTGTCAGATGGTCATTACCTTGGGCCGCCGTTATGTCTGCCTCTCATAAACAAACCTGAAAGTGCAGTCCGCTAGCCCGGCTTGCACACTTTTGGCCTCAAGTGCCTGAGCTGGGAGGCATATTTGCCCGCTTGAGCCGGGTCTCAGGACGATGGGACAGTAAATAATTTGTCCAGCTTTTCACGGAGGATGTGTGTCACTGTCTCTCCTCTTTTTCAGGGGCTTGATTATTCGTTTCATTTCATCACCTCTTCCAAGTGGACGGTTGAAAGCATTCTTTACAGGCCTTTGGGGGTTTGGGCCTAACAAAGCCAAGGACACAGGCAACCATGTGCGTGTGAGCACGAGTGTGTGTGTGCGTGCGTGTGTGTGAGCGTACACAGAAGCACATGGTTGCAAACGATGGGACAGCTGAACTCAGTCTCGTTAGGGGGGGAAACACAATCACCAAGGGGCTTACCATCGAGACACAGAGCGCACACACAGACGCGTGCGTGCGCACACACATGTGCACAGCCGGGCAGACGCGTCCACAGTGAACCTGCTGGCCTCTCTCTGGCAGGGTATTGTATTGTGGGATTGTGCAGACAATCTCTTCATGAATGATTAAGCAGTGGAGTTCTCCACCAAGTCTTTGATGATGGGTGCGTGTTTGATGGTGGAGCGAGCGAGCGAGCTGCTCTCTCTGTGACCGGGTGTGAGGGGTTCGTGTCCGTCCACACGCGCACGAGCGTGAGCGGAGGGACACACTTCCACGTGCTCATGTACATCTGGGTTCGTGTGTTCTCTCATGTATGTGGCTGTTTTTATGAACACGTGTGTGTGTGTGTGTGCGTGTGTCCATGTGTGTGTGTGTGTGTGAGAGAGAGAGAGAGCGTGCTTTGTGGTCGTACGATAGGCCTTTGTGATTGTGTCCATGTCTTAACGAGGCTGTGTTCAGCTGTCCCTGCTTCTGAGAAACTATTGTTGGGGCCGTTCAATGGAGAGACGCTTGTTTGGGAAAAGGTTGCAAAGTCATGGGAAAAGGGAGCTTTGTCTCGGCAGGGTCGTGAGGGAGTGAATCACGAGCGGACGTGTTTATAGCTCGACACACACAGCTGCCGCAGACACCCCAGCACACACATGCGCGCTCCGACGGGGAAGCGGACGCACACATGCATAATCGCACGCGCCCCTTTTCTTTATCGTGTCGGCAAAAACGTGAACAACTTGGAATTTAACCCGCGAGCGTGCACGCGCAAGGCAAACAAACACATCTGCTTTGGACAAAAGCTCTAGACTCACACGCGCACGCACGCACACGTCCGCGCACACGCTATCACATGGTCTCTAGGAGCGTGTAGCTAAACTCTCGGAGAGAGGAAATGTATGTGTTTTGTGCATGTGTGCCTTGCTCTGTGTTTCTTGGACAGACAGTCCTTTTAACATACAAAGCCTGGCTTTCTCAGCGAGGAGCTCAGTGTCCTCTGCCTTCACAAAGGCCGTGGCTATTCCCTCCCAGCCACCTGGACCGGCATAGAGAGCCCTGTGTAGCGCCGACGAGACAATGTCGACATTTTAAGGATCTCCATCACGCGTGTCGTCTTCTCCCGCGTCTGAGGCGCTGCTCTTTTATTTCTTCTTCTGTGTTTTGTTTGGTTGAAAACGTCACTTTTAAAGTTCATCTGAGGGGATTTTTCTCTTCGGGGTTGGTTCTCTGTGAGGCAGCAAACGGGGGAAAGATAGAGGATGGCCGAGAGGCATCGGCAGGGGGCAAAAGGACAGGGCTGGGGACGACGGCAGAAAGAGAGACGGGGAGCCGGACGGATGGAGACAAAAGGAGGGAATGGGATCTGCACAATGAAAGAGTGCTATGAGAGGGCTTGTCATCATCTGGGGGCCTCGTGCTCCGTACGCTACACAAGTCACCCCTTTGGCCACAGTACACGTCTGAGTGTGGTTTTCTTATGAAACATGCTTGACTGCCACTGTGTGATGGTGTGTAAATAGACAATGGCACGCTGCATGGGGAATTACTCAACCTGAGAAAACAGTTGGACATCTTAACTTTGATGTATGCAGAAATGACCACACATCCGAGGCGTGCCGTGGCTCTCCAGGGCTACCTGAATCCACCAGACACTGCTGGATTTTTCGTACGTGTGGGCGTTTTCGCAGGAGACGGATTTGGTCAACTCACGTAGAGAGAAGGCGAGGTATTAATTCAGGGCGTGGCAGAGAACCCTTCACAGTCACTACCGGGTAGCATTTAGCTCAGGAGGTGTGAACACATACACACACGCATTTGCAAAAAAGAAACATGCGGACATTTGCACAGAGCCTCAGCGTAAGCTTGCAAAAATCAGGCCCACGCACATGAAATAATTCATACGGCTAACACACACACACACACACACACACACACACACACACACTGATCTCACCTGGATCTGCTGCTGCAGGAGGTTGATTTTGTGCTGCTGCTGCAGGAGTTGCTGCTGCTGCCGGGCAATCTGGAGATAAACCACAACACAATGTCAGTTTCTGTGTCTCCCTCTGTGTGTGTGTGTGTGTGTGTGTGTGTGCTAGTAGTATGAATCGTTGCACGTGCACGTGAAAGAGAGAGAGATGTGACACATTGGCAGGGTCTCAGAACACTCGGTCAGGGCCGATGGACAGATCTGAAATATTAGCCATCGGATCTCAGCTGTAAACTCTTCACAGCCGACTGGATTGGAGATTCACAGCAACACACTATAAAACTAATCTAATAACAATGATAATGAATAATGATATAATATAATTTAAAATTATTAGTCTCACAAGGGGAAATTTGGAATTCTCTGCATCTAACCCATCCTATTGTATAGGAGCAGTGAGAAGTTTCCATGTGGCGCTGAGGAAGTAGTTAGGGGTTCAGTGTCTTGCTCAAGGACCCCTCATCATACTTTGTACAGGACCGGGGATCAAACCACCAACCTCTGGCCCACCTCCTGAGCTACCCCGCCTCCTTAGTCTGATGTGCTGACGTACCGTACGTGCACATGTGTTTTAATGGTGTCTGTCTTGCTGTCAAGCGGGACCTTGAGACTGATAAACTAGCAGACGTCTCTCCTGGAAACCTGTGACCTGAGCTTGAGCTCACTCAGACTGGATCTTTCTCCTGTGTTCACCCAGCTCAACAGACTGACTCTGGGTGGCATGTAGGTGTTGCTGTGTCAACTATGCAAAGGATGTGAGCACAGGCTCCTTGAGGGTGTTGTCTTCTTTCTTATTGGTAACCCCCCCACCGCCACCATCAAAAAGTTCTATGGAGACACACACACACACACACACACGTGTGTGTGTGTGTGTGTGTGAGTTTCTCTGTCACTCACTTTATAAATCCAAAGTTCCCAAAAGCTAAAAAGCACAACAAAGAGGAAAACCCTTCTCTATGCAAATACATGACTGGCCCTGCCTGGAAGCTAGGGTTGCACACGTGTGTGTGTGCGTGTGTGTGTCTGTGTGTCCATATGCAGGCCTTAGTTACATCCACTCACATACAACACACCTTCGCAGTTCATTCCTGAGCACGGTCTAGAGGACTCTGGGTGTGTGAGCACTATCTGAGACCTGTGTGGGCATGCAAGTAACAGGGCAGCTAGTGGAGAGTGAGACAGAGGGGAGAGGGGCAGTGACAGAGGAACAGCCTTTGTGATGTGATGTGCCTACCTTTCAAGCACGCTTATGAGTCAACCCTCATTTCTAATCTACGCATCCATGCATATTAGATATCCCAGCAGAGCTCAGCAGATGGATTTCATAATGTCACAGTGTGTTTGGAATCGGTCGTCACACACGAAGCAGGTACCAGCTGACCGAAGGAACGACATTTTTCACAAGCTGTGATGACCACTTACTGAAAATGAACCCGTCTTTTAAAATATGGAGGAGATGAAGTGTTGGGTCACTTCACAAGTATTAACTCATCTGACGACCTTTCCATATAAACTTGCAGTGTTTTGAAAGCAGAATAATGTGCTTGACTTAAATATTGACTATTTATTCTCAAAATCTCCCCCATCTTTAAACAAGTATAAATAAAAATAAAACATGTACTGGTGAGATTAATCCATCTTTGCTCCTATAGAGCTCAACCCGCTTCATTGGAACATTTTCTAGCAGCAACTTCTGAAATCAATCAATTCGACTGTCAAACTGAAGCCTGATGACATCAGACACACTCAGATGCTGGACTTTTTACCCTGTTCTCTAGAAGAGGAGATGCTGGTATACAACGCCAGAAAGACTGATTTACTGTGACTGATGACTGATGGAAAACAGGCGCTCTCTTTTGTACTGCAGGCCTCTTCAGTGTGCAACACCTTCTCGTACGCGGTGTGGTCTCGTACCTGGTCCTGCTGCTGCTTGGCGAGCTCCATCTGCTGCCTCTGCTTCTCCATCTGCGAGGCAGCCAGCTTCTTCTGCTCCTCGTGGGCTGCAAGGAGCTGCTCCCTCAGGCTGCTCAGCTGGCCGATCATCCCCATAAGCTGGCGCTCCTTCTCCACAAGGCTGTCTGGGGTACCTGGGGCAGGAGAGGAGAGGCTCAAAGGTCAGATGTGCAGGCTTTGAAAACTGTGTTGACACTGTCACCCCCACCCCCCTTTTAGCAAATTGAAATGATACAGCAGGGGGGCCAACGCCCCCCCCCGGCCATTACATTACAATTTGTGTCTTAAGATGGTCACGAGTAGTTTAGTTGTATTTTGAATTATCAATCCACATTTTGATTGAGTATTTGTTAATTGTGGCAATGTGTGGGGGAAAATCCTTAATGAGTTGCATGAGCAACTCGTTTAGGATTTTTCCAAATCTAGTTGTACAAAGTGCTTTTGTGGTCAACTTTTGCAATTTCAGATGTTATCAGCAAACACTAGTGACACTGGCAAAGACCCGAATTTATTACAAAGCCAATTTTGGGGCCATTTGATATAGTGAACGACATTATGAATCATCTGATTGGAGCAAATGCCATTATCTTACATCTATACCAGAAGCAATAGCATGAAACACAAATGGGAAGTACATCCGACGAAGGACTGTCCTTGTACAGATTCTCTGGTAGAAGCCTCTTTTTGATTAAGCTCTTTAATTAACTGAGCCGTCCTTAAAGAATGACAGCCTCCAGCACAGCTGCCAGTGAACTCTGCTGAGGTCAAGGCGAAGGTCGACACTTTCAACCTGACCTTCGAGTGTGGGCGAGAACCCCCGGTATGGGATGAATGTGCTCAGTCAGTTCAGTCGGCAGATGCCGACTCTAACGTAGACCCTACAGAACCATCACATCCAACCTCCATTAATGATCCTTATCTTGGACACGTAATTGGTTCCAGAAATCTTGTTGTTTCATGTCTATTCCCAGGCAGTCGATCTTATCACACGATATGGCTGTATCGGTATCATACGGCAGAGAAACCACGATGACCTGCCCCGCAAAACCCCCAAACTCAAACGTCCGCCAGAGAAACAACACGGGAGTTGTGTTTCAAGTATGCGACACGTACTTAATGAAATGTGATAGGAGAGGCTTTTCCACGGCGGTCGACTGGCGGTGCGAACACAGCGTGCCCTTTCAGAGCGTTCTCCCGAGTAAACGCGCAGGTTAACAACACTGGAAAAAAAGGTCATTGGAGAGTGCAGGAGAGATTTTGTCGGATAACTTATCCTGAAGAGGGAGAGAGAGGTGAAAAGACATGGAAGAGAAGAGGAACCGCGAGAGGACAAGGCGGAGACCCGGTCCTCTTCGTTTCAGTGAGTGCGGAGCGAAGAGTGGAGCTGTGATGCTCATCTATTCTTCTTGTTTGTGAGGATTCTGTGATTACTTGGGAGTCACTTGGGGAAGAGAAGGGACTGAGAGGGCAAAGGGTTAGAGGGCATAGAGGATGGGAACTAGGAAGGAAGCAAGAGAAAGCTCTTTAGAGTTTTAAGCTATCCATGGCGGGCTGATCTGCTTTAATAAACGGCTGGTGAGGGGCTTTAATGGCAGCAGGGAGTATGCTAACATATGGATGTAGTGTGTGTGTGTGTCCATGTGTGGTATAGTGACACTACATGTGGTGGTGTGTTAATGGATGCAAACGGCCATGGGTGATCAGAATCAGTTTTATGGCCATGTAGGTTTGCACACACATGGAATTTGACTGTGATTTGATGGGCCTCAACCACTCAACATAGCATAACAACACAACAATCTTCAGATTTAAGTATCCGCGGCATCGGATTTGTGCGTGAGAAATCCTTGTTTAGGAAAAAGAAAGTTGAAATCGTGGAGAGTTTCTATGGAGGACGTCTCTCACTGAGGAGGCAGATCTTTGGCTGCCTTATCAGGCAGAATTTGGATTTTCTCAAAGTGGCAATGCAGACCAAGCTTCCCTGCCAGACTTTGAGTGTCCAGTGAACAAAAGAAATCCCTCTGAAGCCAAAATCAGAAAACTAGTTATTGCTGTAGTTTAAACAGAACCCATGTTCATTTGATTGTCCGGGAATTATGGGTAAACTGGGGATAATGTGTTGTCTTTACATGTGTGTGTGTGCATGTGTGTCTGTGTGTGTGAGAGAGAGGGGGAGAGAGAGAGAGAGGGGGAGAGAGAGAAAGACAGAGAGAGAGAGAGAGAGTAAGAGAGAGAGAAAGAGAGAGAGAGGGGGACAGAGAGAGACAGAGAGAGAGACAGAGAGAGAGAGAGGGACAGAGAGAGACAGAGAGAGAGAGAGACAGAGAGAGACAGAGAGACAGAGAGAGAGAGAGACAGACAGAGAGAGAGAGAGACAGAGAGAGAGAGACAGGGACAGAGAGACAGAGAGAGACAGAGACAGAGAGAGAGACAGGGACAGAGAGAGACAGGGACAGAGAGAGAGAGAGACAGAGAGAGAGAGACAGGGACAGAGAGAGAGAGACAGAGAGATGAATACAAATGGAAGGTGAAGCCAGCCAAGCCTATCCCACTGAGCGACATGCAGGAAAGGGGGAAGGCAGGGAGTCAAAACTAGTGTCCTAGGCTTCACTGCCAAGAGCAGCCAGCTCAGGCTGAGAGAATGAATGAAGACAGCTTGGTCCCGGATATCCATCTGCTCCAACAGATCGACGCTACACTCATCATTTTCCCCCCGATTGTGCTCTACTGTATGTGAGGCTGTGCGAGATGAATTCAATGGCAATGCTCATGAAAAGGGAGGTCGGCTGAGGCACACACATGCATTATGTGTGTGTGTGTGTGTGGGGGGAGGGTCCTTCTGGCCAAAGGGCTAGGTTTACAGCGAGGGTCTCAGTTGGAGTCAAGTCCAGCTTTGTTAGCCATTAGGTTTAGGATGAGCTTTAGATTCTGTTGGTTTTTGGAGCTTCTCAAGGTTATGTTTAGGAATAGTGGTGCTGGGGTCAGTCTAGGGGTTAGGGTTCATTTTAGGATTTGGGATTAGGGAAATAGGATTATGGAGGGTAGCCTGCATACAAACCAAATTCACCGCTCCTCGGTCAAATCCCCAGACGACTGGCACTGCAGCACAGAACAGAATAATGTGTCTGTGTTTGTGAGTGATAATCTACAGCTGAGAACGCATGCTGCTGTTCTCTCGATCTATTCTGGAGAAATACCATTCACTCTGAAACACACTGCATAGATGAGTTTTAATGCTATAAGGCTGTAGCAGCTGTAGACAGATTAGTATGTGTCTGGGGGGGGAGAGTATGGGTCCTTTTTCAAAGTACATATTGGACTCAGCTACTTCTTGGTGTGTGGAGAGTGACGGAGGTTAGTCAATCAGGTATCACAGGCCCAGTTGCTGTGGCAACTCCACCGACAGCTCATTTGCAGAGTGTCTGGAGAGATGTGTCTCTGAGCATTGCCTTCCATCAGCTGTGAATATTGATGATTTGTGCCAAAAGCAAAAGAGAGGAAGAAGTTAAACATGAAGTTCTATTGCTCAACATTGTTGTTAAGACAAGAGCAGAACTCGGGTTAATGACATGTAGTCGGCAGCCTGGCCGGGCTATGACACTCAACACCACATACCATTGACACTAATGTTAAATTGGACACATTTACCGACACATTGATCCAGGATGCTCAGTAATGACTGCAGAAATAGATTTGGTGTCACTTCTTATACTGTCCCAGTTATATAACCAGTATTGTCCCTTCACTAAATTTCAGCAACTGTTGAATTCATGCAGAGGAGGAGAGAAATAGAAATAATAACCAAATGGAGCTGCTGGAGGTGATTTGGTGTTTTTTCTAATCAGATGTTCCCTCTTGCATTTGTGGCAGTATTGTCTGAATGGTGGCTGCGTGTCTTGCCAGAGGCACGCGCAGTTTCCTCATTTACGAGATGCTTCATTAAAACTTCTTAGCACGATGCACGTAGCAGACCTTACATGTTTCTTCTGCATAGGCCTGTTCTGCTGTCAGAAGGCATTGAAATAAAATAGCATTTCACAAAGCTGAGATTCAGCTGTGCACCATTTCCATGTTGATTTGCTAGCTGCTCTAAAAAGTCTCCTTTATTCATTTTGCGTGTTGATATTCCCTTCATTACTAGAATATATAGAAATAGACGTTGAAGAAATCCCCCTGAAAATCCAGAAACATCCCAAATGAACTGGAATAGAGCACATCATCCAGTTACCAAATCAGTGATAACTGGAAGAACCACACAGATCCTCTGTAAGACAGGTAGCTAGTTGATGTTCCTCATCCCAATTTAGATCCTTTATTTTCTTATACATTTCATTAGTTGAACAAAAGCCTTTTTTCCCTGATTTTTCCTGTGTGACAATCAAAAAACGAGGACAAATAAAACGCTAGCAGTTGCTTTGGTGTTTTGCTTCAAACCTTGTTTTTGCTGGACGATGAGGCCACATAGTTGAATTGAAGATGAGCTTATTTAGATTTGAACAATGCAGCATCTGAACATAGAGGAGGCTCAGCTCCCTCCTGCAGCTTAGTGCATGTATAATAGCCAATGCTCCTCTAATCTGTCAAGTAAGCAATTCCTCTCATGTGTGGCTTCTAGCACTTGGAATAACACTTTATAGATCATTTGAGCTTCGAGAGTCAAAGATATTGTTCAGTCAACACTTGCAGATTTCTTCGAATGGCTCCACAGCAGAGAGATCAGATTCAAATTAAACTGTGAATTCATTGGATTGTCCACAATAGTCTACACATAGATGTGCTACAAGTTATTTTAACGTGGATGCATATGGTATGGCTCCCTATGTGATCGGCAATGGTGCTGTACTGTGGCGACCTGCTACTCTCATGTTGTGGTTGGTTTTCATGGTACAAGTCTCTTTTGCTTCACAACACATATTTTGCACCATAACCTGTGTCTGAAGACCAACATTTTGGCTCAACTGTCCAGTTAACTAGCCTACATCCAGCATTCCGGAATCACTGATATGACAGCCCAACGTTAATCTTGCAGTGGGTTCCTGATTGGAACTTTATCTCCTATGATAGATGTGTGATTTCAGGCCTGTGGGCTCCACTGCTGTGCGCTGGCTGTTTACGTGTTACGTGGTGATCAGCGTGGTTTGTGACTAGGACAGGCCTGTTTGACATGTGGCTCATGTTAAACAAGTTAAACATGTGACCATGGGCAAAGCCTTGATGCAATTTTACTGAAATTAACAGAACAAGGAATTAAGGGGTTAAACTAGGCCTAATGGGTTATTTACCACCATAATGCCACACTGGTGACTGTCTTAGTTAATG
>OMLC01036072.1:8766-23667 GCA_900302585.1 Regalecus glesne
CCCCCCCCCCCCTTTTGTCCAACCCGTCATCCTCCAATAAATTCCCCACCAATGCCATATGTTGGAAAGTCATGTGTGAGACTCACTATGCTGTGTTATCTATTTATTTCCCTGGTGCAGGTTTTGTATCAATGATGTATGCGGTACTGTGCATGATCTGTTGTTGGGATCTATGACATGGGCTGTATGTTTTTCGGGGGGGAGGGGGTTGGGAAGAGGGCCCAATTTGAAATGAAGCTATGTATCCACAACAGTTCAATAGGCCTGTATTCTATCTGAAGGCATATGAGCATTCTGTTCACTGATATTTAGTATTTTGAACATGGTCAAGCAGCATATTCTCTTGAAGAATGCAGTAGCACTTGACAGAGAACTACAGACTAGAGGAGGTGCAGCCTGTTTATGAATTATTTTGCGTATCTTATCAGTTTATTTCTGCTTTACTTGAGGTTGCTGGAAACCTTTCTTCTAATTAGAATTCCTGTTTAGATATCAAATTGTGATGAGAGAATAGGAATTTGAATTCTTTTGATCAATAAAGCATTTTTTTTATGGCCAACAAAGTCAATTTGTATTTTAACAAGCTCTCTTACTGTGTGCTGAGCTTATTACTGTCTCTTGATCTATAGATCCTGACTTTTACTGGGTATGTCTCTTGATGATGGTGACTTGTTTATGTTTATTATACCTCAGAACTAGAGAATCGTAGAAGGTGAAAAGCCAGGTTCCAGAGTTAGGGACATATCTAATTTAGATTTAACAGTGGGAGGCTGGGTTTATAGATTGCTGCTTGTTGAAGGGGATATTGATATTAAGTTAGCAGGAACACCAGAAGGAGATAAGCTAGGTTTTAAAAAGCTCCCAAAAGATTTTTCCCCCCTCATGTTGTCAGTAAACAAGTATGCTGTGCTAAGTGAAAAATAGATTTTGGTCTTCACATTGATGTTAAGTACTGCAAGTTCAGCTGCATATATCTTCCTACTTCGACCATGAGATGGAAAGTAAGAGTACATGTTGAGAACGCTTGCGCAAAACTTGGTCCACTTTTTCTACACTTCTCGTAGTGTGCAATGGTATATCTGTGTATATTTACGTTTGACATTTTGCCAGACATATTGCACCATCTGTTATTCAGGAAGAATTTTCTTATTGTTTTTATTCACGTCTGCATGATCACTAATAATTTTTGAATGTGCCCCCACGTCAACATTTTAACACAAGCTCAGATTTAAAGAGAAAAATAAATCAAACATATGCAAAATCTACCAAGTAGGATCTTTTATCCTGAACTGGTAGGGCAGTATGCATATTTAGACAGAAGCCAGGTGGCAGATCTACGGTTAAAAGACCTTTCTCTGGAACAGGAGGTTTCTCTAAATTGGGTTATTCAAGGGAATTGGAGAATTTTTATATTTCATCCCAAAGACTGTGTTGAATAGATATTAATTTTCTCCCTATTGCCCTACCTTCAAGCTCTAATGATGAAACTTTTAATCTACTTTTAAAACACCTTTTTCTCCCAAGGGCACCAATAAAGAGTGATTTCTCTCAGCTTGTGGTAGATGTTAAATAGTGATATCTTTCTCTCTCTCTCTCTCTCTCTCTCTCTCTCTCCCCCTGTTTTGCTTTCAACAGACAAAGCTATGAGGGGCTGGAAAAGAAGCTGAGGGAAGTCTTCAGTGAACGAAGCAGCCTCCTGCACCAACTCTCAAAGACATCAAAGGAGCTGGACAGCATAAAAGGCAACCTTCAGGTTGGAGCCTGCATGCTTTGTTTTTGATAGAAGGGCCGTGAGTACTGGGCCACTAGATCCCTGAGGTGATTTCCCAGCCACGTTTTTAGGCCATCATTAATGGCTGGGAAAACAAGTCTTCTCTCACCAATGACTCCTGTTGTACATAATCCCAAATCCTCAGTAAACATGGATTTGTTTCACAGTCCAAACTTGTGTTTGAAAGGCTGTACAAAAATTTAAAAAAAAATGATAAAAAAGCTATACTATGCAGGAAGTGAATAAGTGATGCGGAGGTGGATGTATAGATGTGGAAAAACGTTTTTTTTCTTGTCAAAACCTTAATCTGTGATTATTGAAAGTCAGTATGATTCTGTGGCACCTGAATCAATGATACTAAAGGATGTGGCAGTTGTCGTAGTATAAGGTTTCACTCCAGGATGTTGAATGAATATGTTGCTTCACCGAGCTGCCATTTTAGAAGTATGATCCTCCTATTGAAACAGACATGTAATCTCTTGATACTTGAGGAAACATCAACACAAAGGCCACAGACACCTATATAGGAATGCAGGAAATGGTTTATGTTGCTTGTTCCTTCATATTTTCCTCCTAAAACATAAAATTACTCACCTGCATGTTCAGTGTTATTTTCATATGAAGTCAGTAAGATGTATAAAACTATAACATAGTTCGTGTAGATTTTTGAGGATTATACACACATATATTGTTATCATTCCCAGCAACATTACATATTACTTGTCGGATGAAATTGAGTTCAATACATCTGTTTGAGGGGGAAAATATTACAAATTCAGTTCAGTATTCTAATTATTTCTGGCAACAAAAGGAAAATTGGTTATTTGATCAATAGAACGATGAAATAAAACATTTCAAGAAAGAACTAAATGGACAGAAACTCCATGATTTATGGAAGTATAACATTCAGTTCATTTCAGTCACATGATGATTTTAAAACCACTCATCTACAACGACCCTTTCTGCAGGTGAAAATTAGGCTGGGTATGTTGACTGCCAGAGTGGCTTCAGATTGAGTTTGGTATGGGAAATTTGAAGGAATTCTCTTTAAGTAACTATCACAAACAAAAAACCCACAGCTTTTACAAAATGATACAATCGTTTTAAATCATCGTCAGGTCAATGTTGGAGCATGAGCAAGCATTTGGAACACAGGAGCCTTTTAGAAGAAAAAGAAAAGAAGGAAAAAAATCTGTAGCAAATGTCATATTTAATTGTGTTGCTTCCATGCTAGTCAGCCATCCCTGCAAATGAACTTTGAACAATGAGGCTTCTATCTACAGAAGTGGCCTCTGTGAGAGCTTAAAATTCAAAACGACTTTTGGCAACAATTCTAAACTTGTTCTACAATGTGGCAATTATATTACGTTATTACATGGGTCACAAATGACTTTGAAAGCTCTGTCTAAGCATTCTAGAGTTGCATAACTTGATGAGACATCCATGCTAGAGTGTGCATAGATGAGTGTATGGCTGTATGTTCTCCCAGTAGGTATGTCATATATTTTGTCCATAATATTCCTTGAGGTTTTAACATGTTCAGACAGAACATGGTTTAAATAACTCTATTGTAGATTTATGACTGAATTATCCGACCTGACTTCAATGTGTAATCTATATTTTTCACAGAAATCTGTAAATTGCTTTTTAAGCATAATAGTGAAACCAAAAAAGAATTTAACTTGTGATCGCCTCTCATGGATGGCTTTAAAAGACCAAGCCAATCCCCAAGTTGTGATTGGTAGATATTATGAGACCAGTAAGGGCTAATATATGTACACAACTGCCGCCGTGCATCAGTTTTTAGGAGGCATCCATCCATTTTGTGTTTTATTATATGCACAGTTTCTAGCAAATCCTTTCCAGCACAAACTAAGTCACTTTTCATGATGCCGGTATCCTTGAAGATGTCAGTGTTTTACCTATGCTTGACATTACAAATAGCCTGCAAAAACATTGAAGCAAGAATATTGTAGGGTTTATTGCAACAGAAGAAATATTTAAAAACAATATAGTCTAAATGTCAGAATCTGAAACTGATACTCATTTTTGGGTAAAATATTCTACATATACAAAAACATTCAACAAAACAGAAACAAGAAAAACCCAAAAACAAAGTACGAGGCAAAGGGTTGTGTGAAATAGAGCTCCGCACCACAGACTATCAATGGACTACTTGTTTAGGCGTTGCAAAGGAAAAAGACGGATTTTCAAGGCACTGTTGCTGCTGAGGGGTTCAGCACCTTGTTAGTTTGAGCTGTAGTCTGTGCTGGCTCAAGGTTAGGCCCCTCAGAGTAGCGGCTGAGCATTTAGAGCTTCGATTTTGTGTTGTTGTAGTTTTTACAGTTTAATCTGGTATTAAAACTAATCCTAAATGTATTCATCCTTTTGATATATATACCCATTCATGGTTTCAGTCTACTATGACAAAATCTGAAATTTTAAACCCCCTTAATCCGTCTTTGAACCAATGCAAAGAGTCGGACTGCTTCCTTACATATTCAGTTCTCATCGAAGTATGTATAGGCATCTGACAGATCTCTTCCTAATAGTAAATTACCAGAGGGACTCTGGAGTATACAGTGAACTTTGTCAATTTGTAGCCTATGGTCGCTGTAGCAGCGTTTTAAAACCCCTATTTGTATCACAAATGTTCTACTCAGATCAGTTTTTTCCGTGCCATATTACCCAAAACCTTTGGCTTATCCAATGAGCTTGACAATGGCTATGTGATATTGTCTCCAATATTTATAAATTACTGCTAGAATACTAATTTGAATATCTCTTATAAAAGTGAAATAAAGACTGTTGACCATCAAACTCGGACATTATGATGTTCAGTAAGGGCCCACAAACTGCAGATTTGGCTCACTGACATATTAAAAGGTGGCCAAAATACATTTGCTTGTTGATTCATGATATGTGTTTATGTTTTTCTTTTCCGTGCTCTTGTCACTGCTTTAAACAACTTTCCTTTTTGCAGTGAGTCTATGACCCATCCATAACATTTCTCCTCTGTCCTAAAATGAAAAAAACGTCTCCCTATTCTCTTTTAGTCTCTGAAAAATGATGACTCGGTCGCCAAGAAGGATGTCCAGAGGATTTTGGAGCTTAGCCATAAGCAGAGGTAAGTTGAAGGGCTGTAATATCTGACTAACTCACTGACTGACCATAGAAATAAGACTTGGGCTTTGATCACTCGCTATATAGTTTCTACACACTATGCTAATCATTCCAAAGCCCATTCAAGCAACTATCCATGCATGCTAATGCGATTAGCCCAACTTGCAAGCAAAATGAAACATTTGACTGAACTACAAGATGGTTGTCTTCCTGTTATTAAAACTGCATCCTCAGTTTAATGTGTTCCAAACTATGTTTATACCAGCAAGATATGTATCTGAACTGCTTCACCAGTTAGGGTTTTCTAAATTGTTGTGTGCAATGAGTCTGCTAATGATGACGGGCAAATTATAGTATTTCTCCCTGAAATGTTAGCTTGATTGAAGTCCAGTCTTCTGCATGCAATATCTAGATAGCCAATCAATAGCCAATCACCAGTCCGTGGCAGCTCTCACATGTCATAGAAATGAAAACCATTTTACAGAGGCTTGGCTCAATGTTGCCTGAAAACTGCAATTCATTTAAAAAAATGTTATATAGGGAGGTTTCGAGTTCCACGCCTGTCAAGTATCATTACTAGGTGGCTTCATCATAGTAGATGCTGACAGGTGATTCATTGAAAATCATTTGTTTTTGACAACTCTCAACCATGATTGGATTACTTTCTGAAAATAACTTTGTTACACAGTGTTCTAAAACATCAGAAATATCTATTGACGACACCAGCTGTAGAGGGTAGATATGTGGAATGAGGTTTGAGGTTATAGGATCAGTTTTACTTGCCTCCATCCCCCACCCCCGAGACAAAACACTAGTCAGACATGAATCCTTGATAGGAACAGTCACGGCCCCATGTAACATATGCAAATCAATGCATCACAGTGCAATGAAGTGGGACACGAATTCCTGCCAACCAATCCGCTGTCATCTGTCATATTCTTTCAATACTGTACCATAATGGTATGTCAGGGTCACAACTGCTTTATGGTCAGTTTGGTCAGTTCTGATGTTGTTGGAACCAAATATGTCCAGGCTTTTGGATGCATGACCTGAGAATACAAACGAATGCATGTGCAGTGGTGGATGGTTTGTCTCTGTGAAGAAAAATGTTGGGCTTACGCCAGAAGGCAAGTCCACTGGCATGTACAATATTGCAGTACACTGCTTTACAGAAGAGCAATCCTTTCTAGACAAAGTGTTGCTGTATTGACTTCAAGGTATTGCCCCCTGACTAAACAAACACCTAAGCATGTCATGAGCTCTCAAAGCTTCTAGCTAATTAATACAATGTTAACACTAATTTCAACAACATGTCTTAGTAATAAGGATAGTAATAGTAATAATATTAATATTAATAATAATAATAATAATAATAGGTCCCTTATCAGTTCCACAAGAGGAAATTTGCAATTCTGGAGTAAAGTTGCTCTTATTGCTTAAAGGTGTATAGCGTTATATATTGTCCATTCAAAGCATCATAGAGCCCTGTTTTGTTTTGTTCTTAGCTCAGTAGCATACGAGTGATTGGTTGGTGATTGGCTCATTGATCCTGCTGCCAATGTTTTCCCGACAAGATGACATAGACCATTTTGTCTTAGCTGAAACAGCATTATGAAAGCCAGTTTGGAGACCAAGCATGGGTCTACACAAATAGTTTCATTCTCATGTGAACATAAATTTGATCTAATTCAAGTACATTTTAGCATCCAATTCTCAACCGAATAACTGTAGAGAAATATGAATCGTCCAATTATTGAGTGTTTATCTCTTCCTTCTCTTTGGACAGGGAGGAGATGAGGTCCCTCCAGGCAGCCTTGCAGAAGCAGCTGGATGAGGCCAATGAGCGAGCGGAGAAGCAGCAGGCCACAGTAAGACAGTGCTGACATGACCATCAACATCCAGTCCCCAGCCCCATTACCTGTCATATAGGGTCCTCACTGATTCCTGCTCATTAACCACAAGTCAAGTCTTCAAGCTCATTGCCTTCCCACATAATTAAACCTTTCATTCACACACACACACACACACACACACACATACACACAGAGCGAGAGAGAGAGAGAGAGAGAGGCTTTTTAGATCAGAGAAGTAATTTTTATCATAAAACCAGGCTGAACAAAGGCATTGTGGCTAATGGTACCAAATGCCTCCAAGAACGTATGGACAAAATATGTAATTAGAAATATTGTTCATATGAATGCTCTATAGGCAGAGTGTGTTTCTTCCCAGAAAAGTGAGCTTAAAACAGGACATACTGCCTAATTGTGTATGCAGCTCATTATCACTCATCACCTTGGAGTGAAATCTTTTTTGGACCCAGCGGATTTTCTTCTACTTCTAATTAAATTTCCTGCACTTAGGTGTTTTCACAATGCAGTCTGTGGCAAGCTTTATAAGCAATATAATATTCATTAACTTCAAAAACCTGTTTCACTTTGTGACATTGTGGAGATTCTGCTGGACAATCAATCTTACAGTAGAATACAGTTCCAGTATGGTTTGATTTTAGGAGGGAGGGGGACATAAACCTGACAATTTTTTCAGATTACAAACAAGGGGTAGCGAGGATATCATTGTCACTCATGTGCTGTCAACTCACCAGTAAATAGTCCACACCCCCGCAGGGAGTAATACAATAAATAGACAGTGTAATTATCACAAACTACATCAAAACATATTGTTATTTAGTAAGACTGATTGTTCAACAGACCCATCACCCCATTGGCCTCATGTTTCAATCTTAATCTCTCTTTGGTTCTTTTCAACACATTTTTGTTAGTACACCAGTTGGTGCAACCTGAGCAAAATATCACTGCAGCGATATATGTAGACTGGAGATTATCTACAGCCATGGTAGGGATCCAAATTAATATTATGAATTCTGACTCAATGGTCTAAAATTTATCCAATAGTTTACAGAGGCAGAACAAACTCACAGATTTCACAAAAAAGAGGTGAATCAGTTCAACTGGATCAGGGTCTGATCCAGTTGAACTGATTCCCCTCTTTCTTGTGATCTCCATACCTGGATTAATGAGCATGCATCAAGACACTCACAGATTTTAGTTTTATATGTAAAGGTTGGATGGACAAACTTTTATGTAAGCCTCTCCCACTACAAAGAAAAAATAAATCTCTCAGCCTTTTCCCCATTACTGTGTTCACTGTATTTGAGCAACAATCCAAAATTTAAAAGCATATCCACTGATATAAATGTATTATATTTAACTCAGGGGTTTACAGGTAACTTTATATCCACACAGGAACAGTGTTCATGTGCATTTTGCAGCCACACTCTGTTGTGCCATGTCTGCGTCCCCAGAAATCTCTGAGAGCTAGCTTCTTGTTAAGCCACCGAACTCATTATCAACAAATCAGCAGGAAGCCTAATTAGTTGCACAGATATATTGAGATGTTCAATATATGCTAATAAAAACGTACATCCTGTAATGGTCAGGCTCTTTTCGGTTTAGCCTTGGTACGTAATGCCTACCGTGACATGAAAATCAACATTTGTATCAATACCCTCACAGAAATAAAGAATGGGAACATCGCATGTGACTTTTTTATTTTGTTTTCATAAGATCTTTGACAAATCTTCGTTAAACAGAAGGGTCTTAGCCTCATCATTTGGGATTTTTAGTCTCATAAATAGCTTTTATAACCCTTAAGGAAAAGGAATATGTCACACCACACACCTGAAACGTGTGTACAATTTTAAATAAAAATCTATTATTTTTGCTTTTAACTTGTCCTTTATCATTTATCAGGAACCAAAGCGGCAGATATAAAATGTTTGAACATATTTTCGGAGGAAACAAATAATACTCATTCTGGGTATAGGGTATGATTGATTTCTAGTCATTTGAGATTATGAAACAGTCACTCCAACGAGGAAATTTCATTTGGTGTTAGTTAGGTGTTCACATTTGCCGATGTTTTATTGGCTGTTGCCAGAGAGGCAAACGAGGCATTCCATGGTTTTTGGCCCCCAAATTGTTCCCGTCATAGCTCTTGATATGCTTTATGTACTTTTTTTTCAAAACTGTGTTTCTTTACACCACAGAGTGCATGATTGTAACTCAAAAGTCCACTCTCACAACAAGGGTTATTGCATGCTGTAAAATTTTACATCAGAGTCAGAATCGGATGCATCTTAGAGTTATTGTACAGATTTTTTTTTCTTCCGTTATATATTTCTTTTTCCCATCATCTTACCCCAATCTACAGTCTTGACATTGCTCCAGGATGTTTTGTTACCATTCCCATGGACAATGGAAATGACTGAAAGGCTCAAACATGAACCTTGATCTTATCATGGCCTGCTTGGAGGTCTAGTTTACAGTACCCTGGGGTGCTTACCTGGTTTGAGGTCACAAGCACCATGAATCTTTTCCTCTTTGTCCTCGGGTTTATCTTGATGACCTCTTTCAAGGACAAGTATCCAGAATGGAAACAGAACGAAAAGAAAGAAATGTCACAAGAGATCTTGGTCCATCTCAGTCTTTGAGATATAGCCCCTAGCAATAGTTTTCCATTTACACTGGGTATTTGAGTCTTGACCGGCTGCATAACACAAGCCACAAAGGAGGGCTGCACCACAGATACATACCATGCTTATGATAAAAAGATTGATAATAAATAGAGATATCTCTCTGACACCACATATGCATATGGGCTATTTAATCAGGCAGGCGATGGAAAACAGGCAGTTACTTAGTACAGGAATAAATACCTCAAAGTTCATTACATATAGTCCATTCTGATGTACTAGAACAATTTTAGAAGAGTTGGTATGCCAAAGTAATTTTGTTTGACAATATTTGACATTAGCTGTGTTGTATAAATCCCGCAGGCTTGATTGAAAGCCATTTGGGGAAAACAATGGAAGCAAAATGTTTGTTTGTTTTTACTTTGAGCTTATGCCTGTGTATAAATTATAATGTTTGTTTATAGCAGAGGAATTATGATCTATAAATCATTCTGATGTAAGCATCCTAACATCAGCTACTGTATATTGGCTAGTGTTACTCAAGAATGGAGACTCGACATCAATTCTACTGGTTAGAGCAAGCTAGGAGACTATTTGGTAGGGTTGCCATTCCTTATAATACAAGATCATCCCATATTGGAAAATTAAGTATTGTGTCCCATATTAAAGCTAATAGGGACACAATTTACCCTGTATTATAGTCCATGTTGTTTCATATATACATTACTTATTAAGAACAATAGAATATCAAATAAGTAAAATCAAGCCAGTTATACAAGCAGGGGGAAGTCTATTTTTTTGTGGTGAGCTACAGACTGACAAGCTCTGTGTGATGTGTGAGATTGCATGTCAGTGTCATGCCGTCATTGTTGCACTTTGGCCGAACACAGTGGTTGCCATGTACGGTTAAACATGGCACTCTCAGTTGCTTGGAGTTACTGATGATTTCCATTTGCTTGGGATGGACACAATGTTATGCTTGTGATGTTTCAGCTTTGTTTGTGTCAAACTCATTAGTATTACAAATCCAAAGTATAATGCAAATATTTTTCTTACACTTAAAATTCAAAGTGCTTTTGTTATTTTGTTAGGAGAAGATGTACCAGGACTTGTAGTGGAGGGGCAGGGACCGTGAAGGGCCTACCTGATTTCTGCTCATAAAGGGTGGAAAACCTAGTTATCAGGCTAACTTACTTTCTTTTGTTACCTAGATCAAGTATCTCAAGATGGAGATGGAGAAAAAGACGAAAATCATCAAGGATTTGCAGCAAGAGGTGAGTCATCATATTGAAATTAAGCCTGGTTTGCAATTCAGTACATTACACTAACTTGTATGCTAATTCTGGCTGATCTGCAGTCTAAGCTTTATGGACTGTTCATGTAAGCTTTAAGTTAATGTATGTGTGTCACAAAGGTGGAGTGGCTTGTTATTCACTGAGGTGATGCTGTAATGGGAGGTCATACAAGGATATCAATTTCAGAGTTCCCCTGGCCATCATAAGTATAAAATTAATTAGATCCTGAAACATAGTTTAGTCCCTTGGCCATCCATGGCAATTTTGAAGCTGCAATCAAAATTCAAAACCAAGGGAGTGGGTGTATCAGATTGTGTTGTTTGAGGCAATTTTAAAGAAAGCATTTTTCATTGGCATTCAGAGCCTATCTTACCTCTTTACTGTGACATATTTCCAACTAAACAGTGTATAAAGAACAGGACGAAATGTAGGGATCGATGTGATTTGATCCATCAGGATTTGATCCTATGGTGCAAAGCGTTTTATGATACCATTGGTTTGAATGTTGCACACATGTAGAGGGGGGTATAGCTCGGGAGGTAGAGCGGTTTTCTAGTGATCAGAGGATTGGTCGATCGATCCCTGGCCATTGCTAAAAGTGTCAGAGATTCCTTGAGCAAGACACTGAACTGCTCCCTAGGTGCTGCAGCTGCTCACTGTTCTCGTACTATGGGATGGGTCAAATGCAGAGAACACATTTTGCTGTATGCATGTTCAATGATAAGTAGATACATAAATAAATAGACTCCCTTATCAGTCCCACAAGGGGTAATTTGGATTTCTCTGCATTTTAACCCATCCTATTGTATATGAGGAGTGAGCTGCCAACATATGACACTCTGGGAACAGTTAGGGGTTCAGCGTCTTGCTCAAGGACACCTCGACATGCTTTCTGCAGGACCAGGAATCAAATCTGCAACCATCCGACTGCCAGACGACCGCTCTACCCACTGAGCTATTCCGCCCCTAAAATAAGGTAAAATAAGATAAAGCTAGATAAAGCTTCTTCATCGACTGGCTTGGTCTTGGTGATACGGTTACAGAAGCATGGCTGTTTTACAAGTTGTCAAGGTGATTAGACTTTGATGTGAAATAAGTTTTAAGAAATCATTTGGAATGTTTTATTATAAATGTTGAGCTATTTATTTTTTGCTATGCGTTTTTGAATGGGTGCATGATATGACTGGGGTTAAACGGGACTAATGAGGTCAAAACAAACAAATCTTCACTTCACATTGCTTTTAATTTCAATTATATTGACATGGGTCTTGATACAAAGAGATACAAGATGGGCAACCATGCATTTTATTGGGATTTTACAGTGTAAAAGTATGTTATCAATATTACATATGACCTGTGAAGAAAATCATACATTACTTTGCTGTGTTTGTTTCTGTTAAGGTGAGGCGCCAATCATTGTAGCTATTCTCAGTGTTGTGCACTTAAATCTGGCTCATGGCATTGGACATATTTTCTCCTATCTGTCTATATCTCTACTGGTGCATTATGGGGAGCTTTTACAAATGATGAGTCAATATTCTTCATGTCACACAAGCACAAAGCAAACTTCAGCCAAAATGCTACGCAGTAAAAAGGTCCGTCTTATAGGTCCTGATTGGTCCCCCACGGTGTTGGGGTGGACACGAACCTAGATGGAGAGTGGGGTATTAAGGCCAGATATGCTTCCTGACACCCTGTGGTTGGAGCAAACCTGCAAAGTTTGGCTTATCATTTCCCAGTGCGATGGATGGAAGGATGCATCAATTTGTACAAGTCTGTTTTTACATGTCATGATTAGTCCTCATGTTAGACATGGACGTAGATGACCACAATAAAGCAGTCATAAAGCTTTAACACAAAATACATTTAAAATAAAAAATGGCATCTCATGTTGTGTGTTTCAAATGGGCACAGAACATTTTAAAGGTTTAAATGACATGGATTAGGGACATAGTGGGAAACGCACTGCAATGTCTTTGTCTTTTTTTAAACAAACGAATAACTTGGAGCTTACATTTGCAGATTTACAATTTTACTTAATGAGTGGTAAAGCATCACTTGGAGATGACACTTACATGCTCCTCATTACCACCGTAAGAATAGTTCTCAGTGAGATCATTTCCATCATGCTGCAACAGGTTTGCACCAAACTCCTTACAAGTGTTCACTGGTCTTCTAATACAGTCAGGGGTGAACAAATAAATGAAGAGTGTTCTGAGTTGAATGCCTGACCTTTGGTGGCCTAAAATTGAGGGATGAGATTGGGCAAATGATAAACACATTTATAATCTGAGTATAAAAGATGCTTCAGTGCCTCTTTGAAGAAGGAGTTCTTGGAACTTCTAATGGGCTAACTCAGGGCCAAAGGGTAAGTACTGACTCAAATAACTGATACAAAATTGTACAGCTGGAGGCCAATTGCCTTTGGGCAGTGAGGAGAAACTAATTCCTGTGAAATTAAAGTATCATGATAAATATTGCAAATAGAACTGAGATATGACAAGGCTAAAAGCACCGACTGACTCCCATAGACCAAAATATGTCACCAATTATGAATTGTGGTGCTCTTTTGTTAAAGTATGTTCAGTGATCTGCTTAAGCAGTGGAGTAGTACATCCCCTTAGGTACACACCATCCCCTCTCTCTCCCTCTTGTCTCTCTTTTCTCATATTACATATCACTGTGCTATCATATAATGCAAAAACTGTCATGGAAATTGCCTCCAAACACTCAAGACTCAGAAATAATTACAGAAAGCACTGGTGACTGGTGATAAAAGAGAAGTATTGCATTGCATGTAATCGAATACAAGCAATGGGTGAATTTAAATTATTCTCGCTGAATAGATGAGTTGTCTCCCTTATATTTCCTTTTCCTTGGATAAAGGCAGGTTTGACCATCGTTCAGTTAAAGCCATACAGTTCCCTCACTCCATAGGTCAACTTAAACATCTGGTCATCACCAGTTAAGGGGACATATGAAATTACAAGGTACTTTGATTTAAACAAGGAAGATGAGAAGGCAATTCCCATCCCCCATCACAGACGTTCCTTAATCCTGTCTGGGAAAATAAAACTCAAGTTAAACTATAAAGAAGGATCTTTCTGAAGGACCCTCGTCTCCTTCAGAAAGTGTGTTGAAGTGTCCTTGAGAATGACTTTGAACCCCAAACTACTGCCCAGGTGCTGCATGTGCCCACTGCTCTGTGTACAGTGGGATGGGTTAAATAAAGAGGACATATTTCATTGTAAGAATAAGCAGCTGCCACAAATAATATAGCAAGTTTCCATCAGGTTATCCAACATGGTTGTACACACTGTGATGGGTTACATGCAGTTGTTGTGTGAGAGAAAGGGAGTTTCCAGAGTGAAGAGCTCTTACTGTTGAAACAAAGGTCATTCAATGGTCAGTGGAATTTAGGACAAACATTTTAAGATGTAATTCTGTGCATTTTCAGAAATAGTTATTAACACTCAACTGGACTGCCACTGTAAAACTGGAAATGTCTCACCATTTCTCAAAGAACTTCCTCACTCCTCATTTCTGGTGGGGAGATTCCAGTATGTGGTGAAGCTATTCTGAATGGCAAAATGTCTTCGACTTCACAATGATAGACCGGTCTAGTGTTCATGCTTCTTTTTCACTATGTTTTACCAGGATAACTGAAATCAATCTACACTGATATGGCTCTATATGTCAACTGGTCTTGGTTGTGGTAGAGTTAGCACAACAATCTGACTTTGGAAAGGAAAAGCTTATTAGAATTGCCAATCCACTCAGAGTGCATTATCTCTTGAACAGCAGTCACTTAAACTCTTTTCTGTTTAGGTTATCTTATATTCAAGGATTGTCTGCTGTAATTACTTAAAGTCTATGCTGACTTCCAAGTGTATGTCTCTATAGGACTGATTCCTCTTGGATAGATTCCCAGCTTGTTCCCACTAGATCGCGCATTCCCCTTGCTTCTTAGAAGCATGCCATAAGTGCAAAATACGCTGAACACTTGGTTGTATCAGCAAATTGTTCAGAGTAATCCAAACATCCACAGACACAATTGCATTTAGGATTAATGATAAAGAGTAAGGAGGACCAGTAGGGCTATAAAGATACTGGGAGTTCAGCTGCAGACATGTTTGGATCATTGCAAGCACAGCCTTTTCATATTGTGTGCTATTGTATGCCATTTAGTGAGTTGCCTCCAAATAGAGCTATCCATTGAA
>OMLC01036073.1:0-22605 GCA_900302585.1 Regalecus glesne
GGGTAAGGTGAATTTTACAGTTCGTACATGTGTGTGTGTGCGGGCATGCATGTATGCACATGAATATGCATTCCCATATATATTGCAAATGCACATTTCCCCAAACCTGTTTTGGCATATTTGCCTGTTTTGCCCAGAGACAACAGTGAACCTCAGCAGGTTTGATCTCAACCAGTAAGTTGGCCTGAGAAGTGTTTAACATGGGCTGTGATTTATCTTGTCAGTATTGGAGGGCAGCATAGTTATGTAATGAGTAGGTAGACAGCCCTTTATGGAGTACTTGGTTTCAGCCCCATGTGGGTAAGCATCTGCCCCAGCGAAAAGCAAGATGTTCTGTATAACCCACCCATGCATCCAAACTTTATGACTACAGGACTTAATGTTTTCATGCAGATCAACAGAGTATAGTCTGGTCAGAACTAACACAAAAAAATCTGGGTGCTGCACCTGGTAAATTATTTCATTCTGTCAAGCATGGATATGTTTTTAAAAACCCTCCAGCTAGAAAAAACCCCAGGGGTAAAGGATTTAGGTTGTAAGGAAGCGTTTTCACTGTTTTTGCCATTCAGCTGAAAGCGTCCTATTTGAATATGTCTCATTATATTATTCATTACTCACTGCTTTAGACATACTGTGAATAGTAAGTAGACTGCAGAGGCCTCCCGTGTACTTACATTTGGAGCTCATACCGAATCAGCCGAGGTTACCTCATTAGTAATCTGTTCACCTCTTGTCATAACTGTTGCCCTGGATGAGAGGCAGCCCTTTGCTGTCGTAGTTTCCTCTCACATTTCCGAGTTCTTTGGCTGCCAAAATGTGTTGGCCCCCAGCCTGTCATCACATCGCTTGGTGCTGCCAAATCCCATGGCAAAACCATTCATTGTTCTAGTCGTCACTGGCCAGAGGGATCGGGACCATGTCGCATCTTTATTCTATTGAAGAAGAAACTTTATTTATTGCCATTGTACATGCGTACAATTAAATTTGTTGTCTGCATTTAATCCATCCTATTGTATAGGAGCAGTGAGCATTCCAGGGACCAACTCCAGTTGTTTTTCCTATTGCCTTGCTCAGGGACACAGGCAGGAGCATTAACCCCAGCATGCATGTCTTTTTGATGGTGGGAGACCCGGGCAGAACATGCAAACTCCACACAGAAAGGATCTGGGATGGGGTTTGAATCCAGGTCCAATGGCGCTAACCACTGTGGCACCGTGCTTTGATGAGTGTGTGTTTAAATAAGCACATTTCTGATAAAGCTTCTTAGCTTGGACTTGGGAAGGAAGAGTTTTGGAAGCATCTGGAATCAGGTAGCTGCGTTAGCAACCTGCATGATACCAAAACAGACGTGCCTTAGATAGGATTCAGCTCATTTTCGATCACTGACATCGATTTATACCAAGCCGCCAAAACATCAACTAGCTGCCAAGTACTTACAACAACTATAACAATAACCGGAGCTCTACTTTAAGCTAAAAGGAGCTGGACAACCCCGTTGGATGAGAGAAAGGTGTTACGGTATTCAGCATGAGAGGTACTTTAAGTCAGACATGCCACACATGACTTGATATCTTTACATAAATAATGAGGGGTCCATTTTTTACATATCATGATTTGTTCTGACTGTGTGGGGGTGGACATGGAATTAGATAGAGCATGGGCGATCAATGTGGTGGCTTTGAACCCACAACCTCTGGCTCATCTTTTCTCCAACCACACACTCTACCACTGAGATACCGCAGCCCTCTCTTTACTGATACATTAAATAGATTCAATAGCTTTTGAAGTGATGCTACATTGCATGAATTAAAGATGCCACATGTCAAGTGGTGGACTTGGTATGCTAAAGTTTGCCAAAATGTTCATGAATTTTAGAAGCAGCATCCCAAATATAACAAACGAGAAGTTTTCTATTCGTTTGTCTCAATCAATGCAACTCTTTCCACAAAGGGAGAGACTGACCAGTTGTACGAGTTGGGACTTTTAAATGCTCATCGTATGAAATAGATTCTATGAGGGTGATAAAATTGCCGGGTAGGAATGTGGGCTATAATCAGACACCAGATAAATAGATTGAAAGACATTCTGAGTCCAGGAATATTTTTTTTAATCATATATACAGATATATGTTTTCGCTTCACTGCAGAGACTCGAGGTTGACTTCAGTGCAGAGATTTTAGTGAGATGACCTTGGTCAGACACCAACATAGTAGCCCTGCAGGCTCAGAAGCTTTCTACCATTAAATGTTCAGCAAATTAGTCTTAGAAAGTTTTTTTTCTCTGATTAGCAGAGGACCAACCATCTGTATTTTTAAAATACTCACAGCTGTAAAGGCCTGTAAGGAGCAGCCCTGTACCATGGAGGCATTTTCAAATGTTGCCAGTGGAAAACGAGCAGCCCAGTGGTTAGCACTGTTGCCTCCCAGCAAGAAGGGCCCAGATTCAAATCCCATCCCAGGTCCGTTCTGTGTGGAGTTTGCATGTTTGCCTGTGAGGGTTTCTTCAGGGTGCTCTGGTTTCCTCCCACCATCAAAAAGACATGCATGTTAGGATTAATAGTCCTGCCTATGCCCCTGAGCAAGGCACTAGGAAAAAGAACTGGAGTTGGTCCTTAGATGCTTTAGCTGCTCACTGCTCCTATACAATAGGATGAATTACATGCAGAGAACACATTTCGTTGAAGGTATGCACAATGACGAATCGATAAAGTTTATCCTTATAAAAACTTCACATTACTGTACTGTTGAAGTGAATTGAGCCAGAAGTCCTTATTTGGGATTCCCCCTTCTGTGGGAACAGAAAAGCCCTAATGAATTAGATGTGTAATTATACACTTACCCATCTGCTATTTGGAGTCATTAGGGTCCTATCAGCCCTCCTAGAACATGCTTCTTGGTGAAAATTACAGCCTACTGTATCTAAATGGGTTTGGTAAGAGTTAGCACGTGACTGGATGGATATACGTGTGGAATGTGACGCGCTGTAGAAATTGTGGAGGGAGAACCTGGGAGCAAATATTTTGACAGATAAGTAGGTGCAAAACCAGATCAGATCTGTAAAATAAATGTAATCCAATAAATTGGTCCGGTAATTAAGGTTTTTGACCTTGTGTTATCTTCGAGCACAGGCAGATATAGACTGGCAATGTGAAGATAGCATGCAAATGGATCACAGTCATTATCTGGGATGCTCTCTGAACTTAATTAGGATGTAGGATCAGTTGATAGTATATGTGCTAGGTATCTGTGTTCAAGATCATCCAAGGAGAACTCGTGTCCTTGGTACAAGCTGTGAGAAGTTTTCAGCTTCTGAGAAATTATACAGTAATGGGGGAAAATAGCAGATTTTCATATTCCATTGGATTTATTATCCTGCATGAGGTCCAGAATGTGCCGTGGTCTAGAAAAATGTGAACAAGCTAACCCATCAATTGGAAATATAGGGAGATTCTCTGATAGGTATTTTGATGGAGCGTATTTATCATAATGATGCTCGCAAATGTATTGCTGCTGTATGACACTGGCTTCAATTTGTTGTAATTCGGATGATGTTTTTGCCCTCCCCAATTAAAACCGGGAAATCCCTAAAGTATGTTATTGTTTCCCTATGCAAAACCTATACAGGCCAAACATAACTAAATATGGCCACAACTTGAATTCCCAGGTGCTCCTCAAATAAAAGCACCACAGAGAGCAAAAAGAGGGCATGATATTTTTAGGATTTTGCCACATACTTTTTTAGTTATTCATTTTTATGGTACCCTTTGGATGTGGTAGAGCATGCACAGTAGGAAATTTCAAGCCAAATATTGCAGGTTCGGTCCCACTGCAGGCCATCAAGAACAGCATCCGTCCTCAATTCCCCACAATCTGTCTTGGTCTGTGTCCACTATCACAACATGGGGACTGATCATGACATGAAAAAACTGGCCTAACTTTACGATGTCCTTTGAAATATTCGACATCTAAACATAAAAACTAAGCTTTTCGGAAGCATCTGATTAAATTTCGAGTAGGTGTCACACATCTTCAATCAGTAGTAAGACCCTTTTTTTCATACTTCTCACAAAATACATACATGCATCTTGTCCCTCTGCAACAGATCGACTGGACATGTAAAACACACAGGTAAAGAGCACGACGGCATCCCATGCTATACCTGTGCCCCCTTCCGTAGTGTTGGGGGTAATGCCAGGAAGGGTATCCGACTTAAAAGGGTGCCAAATCAGTATGCGGATTGACCGGATCGGTCGAGGCTCGCTTTGATGCCGTGCCCCTCACAGGATACTTATGGAAACTATAAAATCCGCTGTGGCTGCCCCTGAAGAACAAAGAACAGCCCGAAATAAAAGATCACAGATGAAACCATTCACAGTTTAGACCTGTCTCACATTTCAGTCAGTATATTCGGTTTAGCTTTGAGTGTGAAATACCTTATACGCTGTTTAAAAGGAAATCCATGAGGCAGTTTATTGCACAGTGTACACAGTTGCTGTTTCCATGAATAAATTGTCTGGATTAATTCAAACGGAAATATTCTTTTGCATCATCACCGCTTCACAATCTTTGCAGTAACCTGCTGTTCTCAAGCCTTGTTATATTAAAACCCAAATTCCAAACTAAACCATATCTGTGTTTAAATTCAAGGGATTAACTTTGAGCAGCTTTAATCTCATTTGGTGTGGCCCTTTGGAGAGCCTGAATCGGAGTCATATGTGAGGGAGAGTATATTCTATTTTCATCCTGCTCATTAAGGCCTTCACTTTAATTAATGGCAGGATGTGCTCACAGAGGAACCATCTTCTCTCTTCGTTAGAGCCCATTACGTGTCTGTGCCTGGGTAGACTGCGGAGCTCAAACTGGCTTTTGGATGGTGGCGTTTCACATCGACGTGTAGAAAGTAACTTGGGAAATCACTAATGAAGTACTTTGTGGGATATATATCGGGTTAGACTACACGTTCCCCTTCTTTCATGTGACTGACTCTGCACTATAGATCAGTCATGTTGAAAACACCACCAAATCCATCACCCAAGAACATCGACCATGTTTAGTGGTGTGGGTGAAGACTTCCACCACAATAAAGGGATTCCAGAGGTGAGTGTGTGGTTACAGCAGCATTTCGCTTGGTGAGTCATATTTAGTGAGGAGCAGTGAGAAGTATTGATCTCTGTCTATCTCCTGCTGCGTATCCCAGCATGCTCTAAGCGCACTCTGACTTATTGGCTGCCTCAGTGGTGATCGTTATAGATATCCTTCTTCTGGATCGCCACCTTGCCATGATGGAAAGGCTTGTGATAATAATAATAATCATAATAATCATAATTATAATAATAATGCTGGGTGGAGCTTGGCTCCTAAACAGGGTCACCCATGGGATATAGGACACAGAGGAAGTTCCAGACAAAGCATGATCCAATAAAGACCTCAAAGGCAGAACTGGCAGTAGATGTCTCCAGGTCACAATGCTGATGAAGGCTGCAACACAGGGTGGTCCCCAATCCTCTTATTTCTCCATGCCAATGGACTCTGGCTGCCCCCTGACAAAGATCGTGTTATGGCTGCAGGCGCATCAGCCTCTCCATGCAAAAAGCTGTCATGCCAAGGCGTTCTCCCAGAGAGAGAACGGTCACACGCGACTCCGAGTGACTGCCGATGATGATGACTATAGATATGTCGACCAATAGTAGTTTAAAAGGACTTCAGCTCAGCTGAACTAATCATATCCCCCTCTAACTTTTAGCTCAGTAGGGGCATGCTCTGCGGTCTTCCAGATAGACAACACCATATAGTATCACGAACCGTTGAATCAGTTCATCTGGACACAGTTGATCTAAGTGACCTCTTCCATCACGAACCAGTTGTTATTTTCGGTCATTATGCCACGGTGCCGTTTATAAGGTTGGGGGATAGCTGCAGTCAGTTGAGACTGGAGAGGTCACATAGATGAGTGATGCAACCTATCTCCCACTAAATAACATGTCCTGATTAACAGATTCAACTTTCTGGGATTTCCTTACCCGAGGTATTGAGCATGCATAAAAGACATCCAGAGCTGTAATATTTCTCAGTTGATAGAAGCAGTGGATGGAAGCACATTTTACCAATAGCCCAGCGTTAAGCGTATCAACTATATTGGGATGCTCACCGCTGCAGAAAATTGAGTGAGGTGTGCTGAGGGGGCAGCCTCTGCTTGGGTAGACGGGGTGGTGTTAAGAGACTATCTGAGTACATACGGGGCAGGGATTGGGGGGCTGGTGCTGAAGGGTCTTCCACTCTAGGAGGATGGAGCTCAAGAAATGGACTTCTAATAGCTTATCCAGAGGTGTTCACTGACAATTAACCTTTTCATCCAACTACCAAGGTGACTTTTAAGTGCGTATCAGACATCTGCCCCAGAAAGCATCTCGTCAGCAATGGAGATGAATGTCGGACATGAATTTTGCATTGCTTTAAGAGGCCCCAGATCCCACAGACTGGCTGTCTTGGTAGCAAAGTTATTCCTCTTCAAGGTCAGTTAGCCAGGGCAAGGAGGGAATCCCCGAGGCATTTCTGTACTGCTCCGAAAGTGAAACACTCCAGTAAGCCGTAGTAAAAAGGACTCCCACAGAGTGGCTGAGTCATACGCTAAGGCTATGTTCAAACAGCAGACATGTCCAATTTGTTTTTCAAATCCCATTTTCAAGACCATCCGTGCCATTTGCAAGTGATTACATCCGCTTTGTGTTGCTGGCGTATCCTCTTGGAGTGTTATAGAAATGACATAGTAGAAGAAGAAGAAGATGTAATCATTTGTCATTTTGCATACATACTATGAAATGTGTTCTCTGCATTTCACCCATCCTCCTGTATATGAGCAGTGAGCAGCTGTAGCACCTAGAGACCAACTCCAGCTCTTTTTGCCTTGCTCAGGGCCACAGGCACGAGTATCCATCCTAACATGCAGATACAGGGAGAACATGCATACTGGGCAAAAAGGACCTGGGACGGCCCGGGATTCAAACACAGGAGCTTCTTATTGTGAGGCAACAATAACTAACTAACCAAACACCTCTGCACACCTTTACTGGTGACACGTTTTATTTCAAACAGCTCCAGGTCCAGTAACCTGTATGTATGGAGAGAGTGTCTATCCTAGCCGTGTTCAATGTGCCGAGGCACCCCCTCCCCAGTGAAAGCAAACCTGTTGAGTCTGAAACACGGTACCCCTAGCTATGTGACATACATGCTCATCCCTGTCACATGGTCTTACTGATGCAGAGAGGCCTGACGAGACTGCCTCAAAGAAAGGTCACTTTGCTGTACACAATAGGTCGGGTTAAAATCAGAGGACATGTATGAATAAAGTGGCTTTCTCCTAGTCTGTCATGAGTGGTCAAATGGAGATGCGACTGCAAATTGCAGTTTAAATTGGATAGTAAACCACACAAATGTGGCAGCAGTATAATTTGGGTTTAAATCAGATTTCATGTGTTTTTGTCATACAGGTGACAGAAAACCAACCAGTTTCAAATCATATGTGCAAAGAAATCAGGTTTGCGCTGCTGGTTTTGAACACTGAATGACAAAACGCCCAGCAGACCTGGGCAGCCTTCTCGAGGCCTGGCCTAGAATTGGTCAGGGTTTAGCTAGGACCTCGATTCAAGCAGAAATAGGCTAATGGTGGTGACTCTGACTAAAATATCCCTGTTTGCGAGTGCCTGCTCACCTGCCAGGGTCAATTACATTGGCCCTATATCTCAATGTGGCTTTATTGGCTGTTTATGAAGCGCTGATGCAATCCACTCGGCCGGTGTAACACTTGTCCTTGTCTCACCTTGCCATCTTATATCATGCGCACAGATAGATGTATATCGTTAGACTGTCCAAGGTTCCCATTTGTCTGTGTGTTTATTGCCCAGCAGACATGCAGTGAATGACATGGGCTTTGTTTGCACCTTGGTACTGAATAAAACAATGATTGAGATTGATTCAAAATAGTTGCATCAGGTCACATGGACATAGGTTTAAAACTGAACAGGAGTTTGTTTTGACACTCATCTGAATGTCCTCCTCAGCTCTCAGTCCAGGACGTGACCCACCCACCTCCCTTTTAAAGGGACAGAGATGTAAGTTGGGGTTATCACAAAGAATGGTTTCATTTCATCCGTTTTAGCTTTGTTTGGCCCCATTCTTTGTGAACACCCTAATTTACATCTCTGTCCCTTTAAAATGGATCTGGGTGGGTCACACATCCTATTTTGACTTTGTTGACTATCTGGATTATTGAGCTTGAAAACAATGATTGAGATGATGAAAACGTAAACCATGGCTAGAATCCGACTTGGTTTTACATTTCATAAATAATCATATTAGTAGTAGAAAAAGGATATTTATTTAATTTATTGTACATACATACAATGAAATGTGTTCTCATTTAATCCATCTTATTGTATAGGAACAGTGAGCAGCTGCAGCAGCTGGGGGGCAGTAAGGGGTTCAGTGTCTCACTCAAAGACACTTTGACTTGCTTTCAGCAGAGGCTGGGGATCAAACCACCGATCCTCCGCTTACTAAATGAGCTGAGCTATGCCACCCTATTAGATATATATAATCTGTTTGTAGGTTTTTTTCAACTTGCTTTTTTTCCACTTATTTTTGTCTATATAATCCTATGCTTATGATGAGGTGTTTGTGTAATTCCTGGTGAGGAGTGCACACAACGTGACTGCTGGCACCAGGGAGTAAAGTTAAATAGTGGACGGTCCCCAGACTCTCTAAGCAGCAATCCTAATTCCCCCTCTAAAAACGTCATGCCACTTAAGTTATTAACATTTAATTTTGCAATAGAGTGGATTAACCCATCAGCCCGTCTTCTCATTAAGATCTACCCGCCACATTCTCTATATGAAGAAACTCAATGGCAGGCATCGCATAGTCTGACACAGTGGAAGGTTCAAATGTATTCCAGGTAGGCTCATCTCCTCTCACAAGGTCAGACTGTTGAAGGTCTGAATGGTGAAGATGCAACCTATCGGAATCTCTCTCCCCTGAATGAGGTAATTTGCTCGTGGACAAGTGTTTTGCCGTGATGTTAAGGGCTGATCGACAAACTACAGTGTTATAAAGTCAAAATAGAAGAAGTTGTTTGTTCTCACTGATGCAGATTATGAACAGTCTTAGCATCTAAGCGTGAACACTGGAGTGGTCTTGACCTTTTTGTTCTTTTTTCCATGCAAACACATCTTTCCCAACTCATATTCCAAAATTTGAGATTTTTCATTTAGACTTTTGTCTAAATGAAATGAGTCATGTTGACCTCTGACATTACGCGTCAGCCAGTCTCCTCACATGTTTTGTCTCACTTTCTACTTCTACTAAGTAGTAGTCAGTGTAAGTACAAGGGAGCTGCAATAGCTCAGCAGTGGAGCGCATACTTCAGGAAATGACAAGCCAGATGTTGTGGGTTCAAATGCACTAGCGAGGGCGTGGAGGGTTCAGGAAGGGCATCCCCATCTAAGTCCACCTCCACAACGTGGGGACTAATCGCCAACCGTCCATCATCTACTGCTTAGCCACAGTCAGCTCACAGAGTCATGCAAGAGCCTAGCACTCATTGGGTAAAATGCAGGGAACACCCTGTTCAAGTTGCTAGTCCATCACTGGACTTGAGAATTTAGGGGCCTGATGCCTTGCTCAAGGACTAGTCATGACCCATAAAAAAGGACCTCCCCACCAATGTAAGCACAAGCACAGCTATGTATGATCTGCAATGTAGCTTGGCAAGGGTTTGGTGGAGGGCATCGCCTGGTTAAATACTGATGCTGGAAAATCTCATGTTTCCCACACCAGCAAACCAAAGACCTGGTGATAGAAAATAAAATTGTTTAGTGAGAATTAAAAAGAGAGGCAGATAGTCAAGGCAGGAGGTCTGCCAGTGGACATAGTTCTGCTTTGTTCTTGAACTATTGTGCAAAAGACTTGCTTGAGGTTGTTTTCAATCTTCAATTGTACTGTCTTTGCTGTTATGACTCTCCAGTGATGTGACCTTTACATTCTTCTTTCATTCCTTTTTTATTCTTTTCACCCCTTAACATGATCATCGCAAATGAATTTTCACTCAGTGGTTAGAATCACCAACAGCATAACAAGATTTATGGTTAAATTTCACGCGGTAAACGAATAAGCCAGGCGTGGTGATGAATATTTTCGCTCAATTAGAAGGAAGAGGCAAAGAATGGTGGGAGACGATGTGAATTCTTCGAAGGCAACAAACTATACACTGATTATTCTCCATGTTCTGCTATGGCCACAAAATGGGATAGTGTTACAGCCACTTCTTTTACCTCTGACTCGATGTAAATTGGGCAATATATTTTTATGTTAACTTCAGTTAAGTTTCCTATTCTCTTCCCGGCCATGATGGAGCTGAATATTCTTTTTTCCGGTGTCATAAATTCATATTTATGCAGTTGCAAGATGATGATGATGATGACATGCTGTTGTTGGATCCATGATTTGGCTGAGTTGCTTGGTGTGATATTCTAACTCTCCTGATGGTTCTGGCATCAGAAGATATGAGGGTGAATCGGAAGGAACCAAAGTAAATGATTAACACCCCAGATTTTTCTGCTCAAACAAACACTAGTGCCAGGTTTTGCTTATTTATTTATTTATTTTTACACACACAGACACACTCAAACTAATTTGTTGGCTCAAGAACCTCTGACAGCTTTGCAGAGATTCGCAGCAGAAGATGCCTGCTGAGGAAAATGTGATGAGTATCTTCAGAGAATTTGCCTTTTGGTTGCTTTGATGCATTGTTGCTATTTGCAATGATGAATGAAAGATCTCCGATTTCAAGTAGATTTAAATGTTTCTACTTTGTGAAGGACTACCCCCAACTTGGGTCTCAATTGAATATCAATGAATTGATATTCCTTAAACGATATACTTGTACTCAGCAGATAAGGGCCAGTAAATCAAACAGACTCAGAACCTTAAACATCTTTTTCTTTTCACTCAATGATCTTTCTAGTCCACAAAAATCCAAATGATTTGATCAGATCATCTCAACATAGATTCAAAAAATAGGACATTTTGACATCCTACTCTTTGATGCTAATGCTGTTTGCTTTGGGAGTGACAAAGGACAGGATTTGAAACAAGTGCACTAGAGGGACAGCTCAGGTTGGACGGTTTGGAGACAAGAGAAGCACAATTTAGGTGGTTTTGACATGTGTGGAGGAGAGATGCTGGTATACTGGGAGAAGGATGCTGAATATGGAGCTGCCAGGCAAGAGGAGAAGAGGAAGACCAAAGAGGAGGTTTATGATGTGGTGAGGGAGGACATGCAGGTGTCTAGTGTGACAGAGGAGGATGCAGAGGACAGGAAGAGATGGATGATCTGCTGTGGTGACTCCTGACAGGAGCAGTTGAAAGTAATAGTTTTAGTAGTAGTAATAGTAAATGGATGGAATGTTGAACTATATTGAATTCATGGCTAATCAGGGCTTCATACCCACCCACTTTTTTTAACCAACTTATTTACCCATTCCTTGATCATCAACAGCTTATCCAAAATTGGGTTGTGGAGTCATGCTGGAGCCTAACCAGTGCTCATTGGCTGAAAGTTGGGGGGAAAAAACCTCGGTTAGGTCGCCATTCCACCTCGGGGCTTGAGCAGTTTAGTGTTCAGTGTCTCAGTCAATGACACTTTGACCCGCTCTCTACAGGATTTTTTAAAAGATTCAACAACAATATTGATTTGAATTTATACATCAATGTGTGCTCATCGTCATCTCTGTTGTATTTCTGTACACATATACACCTTTTTATTCTGTTTTTCCATCTTTCTAAAAGAAACTAATTCAATAAAGACATGCCATCTTTTGACAAAATCATATTCTTTTAGAGCTTGTTTTTGCTTTAAATTGAATGCATATAAATGTAGAAAAAAAGCATGTAAATATAACACTGTGGAACCATATTTAGCTATGACTTTAATAGGTGTGTGCCCTTACTTTTTGCATGTGGCAACAATGTGTATTATGAAGATCTGAGTTTGCATGCTCAACAACAGCTATTCATTGGTTTCAATGAGGAATGTGTAACATAGGACTGAATTTATTTTTGTTTGTAAGAAAATTGAATCTGAACACAATCCGTTTCTTCTTTCCAGAGTGTTCCTACGGGCCATTAATCAGTATGCAGCCGTGCTGAACAAGAAATTCCTGGATCAAACCAACTTTGAGCTGCAGGTAAGCAATGAACTGATACAAGTTTCTGTTTTTACAAGCATTCACCCTAAATACCACTCCTCCTAGGAACAGCTTGTGATCTGCAAGAAAAAAAAGTTTGGCAAGGTTGTTAGTTTAAGTTGCATACTTACGATCAATATTTTTTACGAGAAAGCACTTTGGGGGGCGAGATTTATCGGGGCACTCAGACTTAAAATATTAGTTCCAAACGGTATGTCAAAAAGACAATCTGTGAAATATTGTGGGCAAATGATACATGTACCATAATGGATGGCAAAGTGTCCCAAGTCCGATGATTCTCAGCAGGGCTGTTTTAGTGTCCCACCTGCATCTTTTTACGGGGAGGAGGGGGCCTTCTTGACAGGGGGGGAAATGGATCGCAGGGAAGAATTAGCACAAAATTTGTTTAGGAAGGGCATAAATTACACTGCAAAGGCTGCCAATTTGATTTGCATCTCAGTGTGTTTTAACCTGCTCACTGGAACAGCACAGCTCCTTCTGCTTAACCTTTCCGGGTGCGTCACATATGAAAGAAGGCTAATTCAGCGAACAACTTAACTGCTTTTCTTTTCTAAGTCACGCCAGCCTTTGAGAAGAAAACCATTGCATTTTAACAGCAAAATCCAATTAGAGCACTTGTTAATGTTGTATGAATGAAACAGTATTTTATGCCTTGTCTCAACAAATAAGATGAGGGTTTACTGATGATTTGTCTCGGCTTGAGTGTAAATACTCATCCATGGAACATTATTTTTCATGCATGCATACGCTTTATGGGTGCTTTTTAAGGAGGTATTTTTGGTCACTGTTTTTCTTTGCTCTGAGAAACAGTACTGGTGAATATGATGATGGGTGCGAATGAAGTGAAAACTATGGCTATGATAATGTTCTAAGTGCCTCTTAAAATCAGTAGGCCTCTCTGTCTTAAAGAGTTATAGGGCTCATTGTAGGCCAGCTGCCAAAATTGCCAGCCCCTTCTTCAATCAGGACAGCTCCCAGAACCACACACACACCTCTTATCAAAACTGTTTGCCAACCTGCTGAGCTCTCAGGTTTTTGTGCTAGTGGTCCTGTACCATATCAGTATTTGTCTTTGTTTAGGCTTTGTTCACGGTGATCTGTTGAACTTTTTGTGGTTATATACTATATGTCTCTCAGCTCCTCTTTGACTCTCTTACACATGAGCAAAACGCACGTTTTCTCTCATTCAGCTGTGGAACAACTACTTCCACCTGGCTGTGGCCTACCTTACCCAGGAGTCATTGCAGTTGGAGAACTTCTCAAGTGATAAACGAGCCAAGATCTTCCACAAGTGAGTAGAAGTGTACTCTCATTCCACCAGTGATCTCAATTAGCTTACAAAATCACCCTAGTCTCACTCAGTGGCACTGTCAGCCTTTTCATAATTCATCATATCAATGTATGCAGTTGGGGTGGCATAGCTCTGCAGGTAGGGTGCTCATCTAGTAGTCAGAGGGTTGGCGGTACAATCCCCGGTTCCTTCAGAAAATATTTGGAAGTGCCCTTGCGCAAAACACAGAATCCTTAGCTGCATAAGCCCTGTGATTGGAATGGCGACCTGTCCAGGGTGTTTCTCTGCCTTTTGCCTAATGAACGCTGGGATAGGCCTCAGCATGATTCTACAACCAGACTTCAGATAAGTGATTGACGATGGATGGATGGATGGATCATATTTAGGTCCTCAGGGATCAGGAGCATCCTACAGCTCTAACCCAGCCAACCCACCACCACCCCCACCCCTGAACAAAGCCAAACACTCTCAGATTTGCTGTACGTGTCATGGAGAACAGGTCTGTTACTCACATCCAGGGTGTAGGGTGAAGTCAGGAACGCCGCCCCCGGAGTTGAGATCCTGGCCTTTTAATGCCTGTGCTTCTTTCAAAGCTTTACTGACATAGATGGTTATTATTTCCCCAAGCTTATCACCCCAGCAGTAAATCAGAGGAAATATCTATATTTCACCTGGTATCATCGTACGAGGATTCTAAAATATTGTGTGGGTTTTATTAAGCTTTAAATCACCGGCAGTTTAAGCCTTTTATTGCTCATGAAATTGTACTTAAAGAGTATGCCTTTGTCTCAGCCACAGTCTCTCAATGTAATTTCTTTTTTTCCTCCCTTGCTTCTGTCCACAAAGAGTTATTAATTTACATCAGTATTTCTCTTAAGTCAATAGAGTCTGCTTAGTGAGCCAAATGTGTAAATGCTTTCTGGGCATGAGAGGGACATATTGACTCTCATCTTCATTTGAAGAGGGTGATGAGCTAGCGTCCCTGTATATCACACCGGCCCCTGTCGGACAGTGGGCTCCATATTGGCCGGGTCTTTATCAAGGGTCCTGATCAAATCCCACACACAGTCAAAAGTCTACGGCTGCCTACCCATTCACCACCACACAGCCTCAGGCATGTTAGCGGGCTCCTTCACGAGAAGAAAGAGATTGGATTCTCACACAGGAATTACAATTCCAGACACAAGTATGGAGGAGAGACGAGCGCACTTTTTCCTTGTCTTCCAACCCTGCATTCCATATCCTATCATCTGTCATTCAAATATAAGTGGGTTGCTTTGAGAGTGAATGAGAACAAGAATAGGTTAAAACCCTAGTATGGCTAGACCACGTATGCATTCAGGAAGTGTCTTTTTCAGATAGGCTCTGTGAACAGTGGCTGTAGTGGACAGCAGTTTTCAAATCCTGATCATTTTTACAATTTATATTTCAGACTAAATTGTTACCCAGCTTCAGTCACTGCTGTCATGATCACTCGGCAACACAACAAACTTTTTAAATGCGCTTCAGTTACCACCAACTCCATGAAGATGCCCATAATTTTCATTCTAACTGCATGTAGCTATCAGCACTGATGTTTTTGGATTGGGATTTCTTTTTACAGTGAAGTATTTCTATAGCATCCATTAATTAGCATGCAAACCGCTGCACTAATTCACAGCCAATAGGGAAATGTGTCTATCAGTATCATCATAAGTCAGCCGACCAATCGTGTAACCTCAGTAATGTCATTGGTTGCCGCTAGCTCAAACTTGGCCGACCAACCAATAGCGAAACTCCATCACTCACTCAGTCACTCGCTTGTATAGGGCTGGCCCCACTGTTATGGACCAGCCAAAAAAAGAGGATATTAGATTGGTACTGATAGTTTGTTCCCTTACTCACCCAGTCATATCTCTCTCTCTCTCTCTCTCTCTCTCTCTCTCTCTCTCTCTCTTTCTCTATCTTTTGCTGCTGTGAGTAAACACTATATAAAACCCCTCCACTAATATTGGCAGCCTTGATAAATGTGAGGGGCTATGAAAAATGTCTTTATTACGTATACTCTTCATCTTTCACTCAAAAATCAAACCTTCGATTTAAGTAAAATGACTGAAAGGGAAAATAATTTATGAAACTTTCTCTTTCTGAAAACATTCTATTGGCATCTCTTCATTAATATTTTGTGCAAGCCTCCCTTGGGCAAGACAATAACTCAGTGTCTTCCCCTGTAACTCATACTAAGGTTGGAAAATGTATGCTCAGGGATCTGAAATCATTCTTGCACATAGAATTTCTCCAGATCCATCAGATTCCAAGGCCCTTGCTTGTCGACTCCCCTCATCAGATCATCCCATAGGTTTCTATGGAACTTCAATCAGGGCACTGGGGGAGGCCTTGGCAAAATCTTGTTTGCCTGGTGTGAACCATTTTCGTGTGATTTCGATGTGTGCTTTGGATCATTATCCTGCTGGAAGATCCAACTAAAGCCCGATTCAAATATCCGGGTAGAGGCAGTCAATTTTAGATAGAATATCTGCTGGAACTTGATGGATTTTGCAACCCTCCGATCCCCGGACCTACTGACCTATAACCCCCCCCGAACCCATCCTGTTTTCTAAGAGCAGTGAGCAGCAGCTGCACTGGAGACCAACTTCAGTCCTTTTTCCTATTGTCTTGCTCAGGGAAAAATCAAGAGTAGTAATCCTAACATGCATGACACGGGGAGAACATGTAAACCCCACACAGGAAGGATCTTAAATGGCCTGAGATTCGAACCCAGGACCTTTTTGCTGTGAGGCAACAGTGCTATCCACTGCATCACCATGCTAACCAGCACAGTATCTAAGCCGTTCCGAGGGCCACACTCTTGATGGGGACATCAGATGTTGCTCCAGGGATCTGCTGGAGCCACTCTCTCAGTTTGGAGGTCACAGCCCCCAGTTATTCCCATTACTACTGGGAGTACTGGGGATTTCACCTTCCATAGCTGACTTCTTCCTGCAGCCCTTGGTATTTCTCTAGCTTCCTCTTGCTCTTTCTTCCTCTTGTTGCTGTCACTCGGGATTACTACATTAGTCACTAGTGCTGTCTTCTGGTCCTTGTCGGCCATCACAGTGTCTGGTTGGCTAGCCAGCACCTGCTTGTCAGTCTGGATTTTGAAGTCCCACGGGATCTTAGCTCTGCCATTCTCAACAACCACTCAGTTCTCTCACAAGGTGCTTGATATTTACGTGTGTGTGTGTGTGTGTTGGTGTGTGTGTGTGTGTGTGTGAGAGAGAGAGAGAGAGAGAGAGAGAGCTATTTCCCTCTCTTCTCACTCACTCCACCATCTGCTCATCTTGTTCCACTTCCTCCCTCCCTATCCCCCCTTTCTCCGTGTGCTGTCACTCCTGCCTACCACACCAATTATGGCACTTTAGTCTGGTGGCACCAAACAGTGGGGTCAAATCAGAAAAGTGTGCTGCATAGCCGTTAAGTGCTCCTCCACCACAAATCTTTCCCTCAGCTGTTTGTTAGGCCAGAGCCTATAACTCGTGCCAACCGCTAGGACAGCAAGATAGTCAGCGTGTGCAGCTGTGAAACATTTATTGAAGCGTTGTCATGGATGCTGATGTGAATGCCACCTGTATACGAGAACAAACTCCAACAGAGAAACTCTGGAGGTCGCATATTGTCATGCGGATGTTGAGAGCACAAAGTGAGGTCAAGGAGGACCGAAACTTGATGTATACCACACGTGCATCCCTCCACAGCTTGTCCCGCAGACCATGCCATCATTTTCACAAGGAAACAGTTGCACGCTCTCTTTCTCTGTCGTGGTCTTTCCCCTACCTTTCTTCTTTTCCACTCATCATGCCACTCAATCATGAGATGATGCCTTATTGTTTCTGATCTCAGACCCCACCTCACCCACCACCCCTGTTTACTCAGCAGACATGTTTTCCTTCTCATTTAACCCCTCGGTGACCCCCCTTCGCCTAACAGACTCGTAAGCTTTGTAGTCTCTGATAGCTGACAGTCACTGCTGCATCTCACCATCCGCTGGGTTTTGATGGAGTAACACCTTGTATCTGTCTCAGACTGCCTGTCTCTCACTCCCTCCCCATCACTCATTCTGCACAGGTAACATAAACAGACCTTCATACCTCTGCATCGACAGGCCTACATGCTTTGACTGCGATTACACCCTGAATCACCGTACTCTGAGCAATATGGGACAGCATAGCTCGAGAGGTAGGGTAGTTGTCTAGTGATCAGAATTGGTGGTTCGATACCCGGTCCCTTCAGGAAGCATGTCAAAGTGATCTTGAGCAAGACACTGAACCCCTAATTGCTTGAGACAACAGAGAAAAACTAGTCTGGTGGCTAAATCTGGTGTATTTACGACTGTTATTATTATTGTTGTTGTTGTTGTTGTTGCCACATACATGTGATCACCTGTACAGCTGACCCCACCCCGAATAGTAGTATAGATTTACCAATTGATCACAAATCACCAGAGTCTGATTTTACAACCTTTTTCCAACCTTGTTCTTCATCCCACAAATTTTTATTTTCAAAGGTTTATTCTGAGTGGAGACAAGCTGACATGGTGTGTCAGGCTGCCCTGTGGTGATACGTGTTAGTTTCCATAGCTCTACAGAAATACACATTCAAACAAATGAAGGCTCATGAAAGTGCCCAACAGATGCAAAACTGCACATGCACACACGCACGCACTCGAGAGGACTGATTAGGACGCAGGCACGCACACTCACTCAAGTGGGCCTAAAAGACCCTCCAAAATAATAATTTTAGGATGACTTTTGCTTTTGCCATCTGAAGTCGAGTGTTTGTAAGAGGTGCTCAAATGTAGCATTAGGAATCACGTGGAATGTTACCAAGTTGGGACAGTTTATGGTTTAAAGCAGGAAATATTTGTGGCCTTCTAAGCAACAAATATTCAAGATCAAGACAATAATGGTTGTCAAAATACATTTGAGTTTAGTGGGGGCAATAGCATTGTCTGTTTGCAGTCAGATTGAGATTGGGATTGAGACCTCTTTTCATTGTAGGCGTACAATGAAATTACATTTGGTAGCTCTGAAATGAGCAGCAATAGAAAAACTAGCTATAAAGTAAGATCCATAGCAGAGACAAGAAAAATGAGGCAAATAGACAAGATACATATAACGAGGTAGCATCTTCTACATCAAATAAGGCATGGCAAAGACCTCAGTCCCCAACAGTTACAGGAGGTTGGAGGGTTGATGGAGGTTACTCGTCTGGTGTTCTTTAGTCTACTAGTTCAGACTTTGAAGGCCCTGTATCTCTTCCCCGATGACAAAGGGACAAACAGAATGTAACCTGGGTGGGCCGGGTCCCTTACTTATGTTGCTAGCCTTCTTGTGTAGATGGCTAGCTTACCCTGTATACACCTTTGGGAGCATAGTTCTCACAAACCTCAGTACCCATTTCTACCTGTGGGACTAGTAAAGGAATCTCTTATGTTGTCTTATCTTACCACCCAGACCAAGTACTATCAGTTTTTGGCAGCACAGCTGGTGTATCACATCTTGGCACAGTAGCTGAGGAGGTTTTCTATTGTGCTTCTATAAAAGTTTACTAAAAGACAAGAGGGAAGTTTGGCTTCTTTGAGTTTGTTGAAGGCAGCATCCCTGAGCAGAGACCATACATTTCTGTCTAACCGTGGTTTGGGGTTTGGAAACGCTGTGATGCTTTTTGTAGTTATTACTGTCTCAGTATAAAGGTCTATGTTGGCCAAGACAGATGACTACATCCTTCTAAGTCTACCCCCACTGCAAACACTTCCCACTGGCTTGAACCTAGGAAAGAAATAGGTTGATCAGAGACTTTGATCCAAACGGTCCATGTGCAAGCTGCAAAGACCCGCCCCACTCTGCCTCTGATTGGCTCTAACCCTGACCAAACTCACATACTGATAGGCTACCTTCTACTGTCATTTGTAGTCACACTAGTTGCTTTCCTCTCCTCGGCTCTCTGGGTTTTAATAAGGGCAGGGTTCAGCCCCTAAAAAAACACACACACACACACACACAGAGTTGTGTGTGATGACATCTATACTTGTTACGTTAGTGCAATATAAGCCTCACATCATCCCCAAAGCAAGTTCTTCGATTCAACATTAAAGCATGAGTCCGGCAGTAGCAACACACAAAATAGAAAACAGTACCCTTCGCATTGTATTGTAATCATAGCACATGGTATGGGCTGTGTCCGCATTGACTTGTCCTTTGGTCCAGATGCAGGTCGAGGTCCAGACTTTGAGAAGCCCTGGTGTATTTTGTCACTCTGTTCCTTTCATCTGACACAGCCCCCTGCTCAGTATTACCAGTAGCTCTTCACATTTATCGATCATTTAGCTTTGCGACGGTCCTCCCGTTGACAGCCAAGGATGGTAAAGTGACAATTTTACCCTGGCCAAGGCTCACAGAGGTGACACAGCTCTATTGATGAGTATTGTCCAACCCTCCCCTCACCTCTGTCATCATATATTAGCATGTCTTTGTCAAGTATTGGCAAAACAACCAATTTAGCCTCAGAATCGCCTCAGTGGGGCCAAGGTGCTCTGAAATGTTGCGGCATGTGAAGGAGGCTGGGAATGGATATTAATGAGGGGTCGGGAGAGGTGGCATGCTCAGAGGGTGCTTAATTCCCCAAACTAGGTTTCCTCTACCTCCACTTTTCGTCAGTCCTCTGCAAGACTTATTGATCCCCCTCTGTGATCCATTCAGTCAGTTTAGAGGAGGACACAGATTGGTCTTCATGCCTCAGCCAGGCAGTCTGATCTCAGGAGTGTTCATTCAGTGCTTCACCTCTCATTTGTGCTGGCACAAACTCGTAACCTGCGGAGAATTTCTGTCCTAAAATCATTGCTCGCATCTATCAAACTTTGATTCTGTTTTTGAAATAACCAAGGCCATTCATTACCTTACCACACGTTATCACTTTTACTCACCCTCTTTGCCTTGCAACATGTTGCACAACCTGTTGCACTTTTTTGTTTTCTATCTCATGTCCCTACCTTTCTTCGCCGTTTCCTGGGTTTCCTCCAGATGCTCCAGTTTCTTCCCACCCCAGGATCAACACTCCTGACTTTGCCCCTGAGCAAGGCAATAAGAAAAAGAAATGGAGTTGCTCCCTAGGTACCGCAGCTGCTCATTCCTTCTATAGAACATAGAGGTTGCTCAACCCCTGTGATAGAAGGGCGAACTGTCCAGGGTGTTACCCTACCTTTCACCAAATGACTGCTGGGATAGGCTCCAGCATGACTCGAATTAGGATAAGTGGTTGACGATGAACAGAAGGATGGATGGTAAATTCAAATTTTCCAGGATTTCATTAAAGCTCATGATGGAGATTAACCACTTTTTTTTTTAAATTACAGGTACCAGGACATGAGAAGACAAATTGGCTTTGAAATCAGGGATATGTGGTACAATCTAGGTAAATAACACTCATTTTCTCTATCTATTTTTCAAAAAGTTTCAAAATTTATTGAATTAGTTCAAGACAAAATTCTGGCTGAGCAAGTTTGCCACAGGAGATGAATGAAAACCTTACAAATAGCCCACTGGCTTGCTGACACATTAGGGAAGTGTTGTTTTTCAGTTAGCTTTTTAGAAGATTTGCCTTGAGGCTGTCTACCCCTGGTATTAACACGTGTCTTGGGTGATCCGATCACAAATGGACAGCTGTACATATGTCTGTTCAAACCTGGCATTAGAATGCATCTCCACATGCGTCTCAAGTGACCGTTGTGATCAGATCTCACTTCCCCGCTCTATATGCAAATAAACACAAACATCACTGTGGGGGGGGGGTTAGTCTCCTCTACAAGTGGAGAGGGGGACCATGGGATGTGGGAGAGCAGCACACTAGCTTGTGTGATTAAATGAATTAAGATATGATTAGATATTCACATTATAAGTATTCACATTATTACAATGGCATGGACGCAGAAAATACATGTGCCAGATAGAGACGAATAATCTGATGAGGAAAATTAACTGAATTAAGTATTTTGTTCAGTTTTCACTTCATTTTTATAGGTTGAACTTTCCAAAACAAAAAAAGAACAATTGCTCACATGATTTGTCTCTGTTTCATTTTTTGCATCAGATAAAAACCTACCATGTTAACAGGTGTGTAGACTTTTTTTCATCCACTGTATGTTGATATGTCTGTCTCCTAAATTGCCTTATTAGGTCCCCACAAGATCAAATTCATCCCTGAGATGGTGGGTCCTATCCTTGAGATGACACTGATCCCTGAGATTGAGCTGAGGAAGGCCACCATCCCCATCTTTTTCGACATGATGCAGTGCGAGTTCCACTTCACGTGCAGCTTCCAGAGGGTGTGTCAGATGTACCATTGCTATCAACCAGTGGTAGAAGGACTTAAGCTTATGGAGAAGTGGGGAAGATTTGAGGAGGGTATACGTAAATGGGGGGGTAATCTGTCAGAGAAAGTTTCATGGCTGCAAGCTTAGTCTTAAAGCTGTAAATCTGATTTTGTTGTGTTGCAGTTATTAACAGGCACAGCAAGCGGAATTTCCATTATGCTTTATTACAGAATAATACCCAGCTGTTATTTGTCCAAGCGAATCCTATTGGTTGCAGTTGTTTTGCCATAAGATCACTACGCCAGTTTCCTGCTTAAATATGTTTATGCTGGTCCCCAAACCAAGTCATATTCACTGCAATAAGTTCCAAAGCTACACATCGTGCGCCTTTCTTTGTATTGCCTCCTAATGCCAGCGCTAGCTCTTGTAGTGCTGTGAATACAGTGACAGCCGATGGCTCTCTTTCAGATCATCCTGCCAATTGTGCAGCCTCTTCAGGGTGGGAGTGAGGGAGCCCTGGTAATTAAGTCCATGTGTCTGTCAAGACCTGGCTCATTTGAGGCAAATGCTGCTCTCTTATTCTCTCACTGCAGTGAAATATGATCAATTTCACTGTGGCCTGACCCCTTTTATGTTGTAAGCCAGCCACATTCCCTTCACCATCTCTCTCTCTCTCTCTCTCTCTCTCTCTCTCTCTCTCTCTCTCTC
>OMLC01036074.1:0-15341 GCA_900302585.1 Regalecus glesne
GCACACGCACTTACTTGCACACATGCAGAAATGTGCACATACACACATGCACACACAATAACTTCTATTGCCTGCCCCCCCTTCTATTGCCTGCCCCCTGACCCAGCTCCCCAGTTTGCCCAGTGTGATAAGGGCTCATAGAGCTGTCAGGCCACAGCAGGCAGTGACAGTAGCAGGCTATTAGCGTGCTGTGCTAAAGGGAATGGGGTCAAACCCCTGACCCTTAGGGCTAAAGCTTTAAGGCGACCCAGGGATGAGAGGTCATGGGGTCGTGTGGGGTGGAGACGTTTGACCAGTGCTCACCCCTCTTCTCCATTCTCTATAGGGGACCGGTCACAAGACAAACATGTTCAGCTATGATTTATGAGCTGATGGACTTCTGCACATGACATAGGACCTTTGTTCCACGACGGCTTTTCTAGCAGGCCGCGGACATTTAAGACTTTAACCTCAGCCGCTCAACTATAACCACGATGCTCGCAGCCGTTTGAACACTCGGCGCTTGCAAGCGCGGCGGCACGGCACCTCTGGGTACAAATCTATTTGAGTCGTGCAGGCATTTCCCCAAACTTTATACAAATTACGTTTGGTCAATTCCTGACGAACAGCGATCTCAATCTCTGTAGAGGCTCCAGCAGCTGCCTTGTCTTCCTCGCAGAGAAAGTGCAAAAGCACACAGATGTGATTCTTGTGTAAAACCACAGACACTTGAGGGAACTGCACCTGTGATGGCGCTTGACTGTCTCCCCCCCTGCCCTGAGAACCACATCCCTTTACCAGACACATGCACCCCAAACCCCTGCACAACAGCATGTGTGCCCCTTTAAACCCTTTCAAGAGGCTCTTTCTTGTTTTGTGTGCGGTTTTCACACTCGTAAGTCAGGGACGGAGACTGAAATAGGGGGGGAGTCATTTAGCTAACGACAGTCAAAAGATACTAGTTGGACGCCTCGGGCCTGCCACTAGTTTACCGACTGCACTCCAGAGAATGATACAGATGTACACAGTTAACAATCTACGGGGATGTCACTGCTGTTCCTGTTTTCAGTGAGGTGCTGAGGAGGGCCATGTGTCACAACACTGTCTCATTCCCTATGAAAACAAGCTAGCTTCACACTGTCACTTCCCCTCGTGCACCACGAACTCCTGCTGGCATCCTGTGTCGGAGCGATAAGCAATCCCCTGATAGCCACTCCAGCCAGTCAAACAAAAGGAGCCAGGGGAAGAGGTCAGGCGCTCGCCACGTAAGCCTGCCAAGGAATTAGATCCCTCCATATGTTTCAGGTTCAAGCTAACTCAAAACAAATCTCCCCCGACTGCGGGCTCCAATCGAACGCAATTAGGGGGAATAGCGCTCAGTGATGGATGAACTAGCGCTGCTTGGCTCAGGGAATGAGGACATACCTGCACACTGTCAAATAATGTAGATCCAATCAGGATTCATGGGATTTCTCCACTGACGTCCAAAAGCTGCTAATTATGCTGTTTGTTGTGACTACACTCTGCCTGCGAGAGCGCATTCTCTGTCATGCACTGTCCATCACTGTTATTAGGCTGATACACTCGGTTTTATGGGTGTGGGAGTTACAAAGAGGCTATTTAACCTCGTCCGTGAAGAGAGGCAGAAGTGACAAGCCTAATGCACGCCAGGGTCAACCAGAGCCCGGCTGTCATTCACTCACCCTGCCCTCAGGGCACATGCTGTGGGCCTGAGCTGAGGACCAGTGGTCCAGGGGAAAACATTGTCAGTGTGTGGGGACATCTTGCTAATGTCATGAAAAAAAGTCCCCTTCTCTCCACAGCAATCAGATGACCTCCTCTACTGAGATTTGCTTTGCAGCCAGCGTTGGTGATCACATCGCAGCCTTTCATGGGGTTGGGAAGTAATGAGGGAAACATAAAAACTGAATCACAGAGTGCCAGATCAGAATTCCAAATTTCCCCTTTTGGGACTGATAAAGGAATACAAAAATCCCCCCCCCCCCAAAAAAAAAAGTAAAATCTGGTTAAAAGTTTTGTTCATGAATGCAGCTTAAGTAGATTAAGAAAATGTCAATATAACATAAAAGTGTAAAAGGTTTTTCAGATATGTTTGACCGGAGCCGAAAGGAGGCAGCCATGTTGTCCGCCAGGGAAGGGACGCAATTACGTCAATCAGCTCGACGCCGAGAAACTGAAGTGTAACTCTTCAAAGGACCAACAACTAAAGGGGAAATCCACTGATCCTCAACCTTACCTCCATCATCTGCGGCGGTACAGCAGCGGAGGGACATCCTCACGTCGTTCCCGGGCGTTCTGGGGAAGCAGTAAAACAGAGAATGCCTGTAATCCAGCTAGTCGACAAAGTCAAAACTTTAAAGGTGATGTCCCACGACGGTGGCCCGGACGGCTTCATAGACGGTACCGTGGCCAGCGTGCAGCAATGCATTCTGGTACATGTAGGCGCCGTGCGGAAGACTCGAGTGTGCAGCAGAACGCCGATTTCTCCGTCCGTGTAGAACACAGTGAGACATTTATTGTTTCATTCGACCGCATTACTCATTGGTACAGATTGCACATACACAGAACCTTTGGTGAAACGGTCCTCTGAGGAGAAATACGGATGGGTTGAAATGGTGGCGCAGTGACCCGGAAGGCAGCGATTACGAGTTACAAGCGTCCTTTAGTGGTGTAAAGAAAAAAGCCTCCACACAGACTGCTGATGTAATGATGGCATTCACGAACTCGTCCACGACGAGGGGCAATTCTAGCATTCTTATTTCAATCCACTTAATTCGGTTTATAACAGACTATCTTCCTAAAAGCATTTTAGAAGTATGTGCTTACTCGTTTGTTGAGAGAAGGTGCTGGTGGGGTGGTGCACATTCGGAAAACAGTGTCATCGAAGCCTAACAACAGCCTATTGAAGATTAATCCAACTTTGTGCAAAAAAAGCAAACACACAGGCCTGTTGTGTTGACTCCCTGTGTTCTCCTGTTTGGTCCAATGCAGGAGTGAGAGACTACATCAGGCCATCCATCAGAAAGGTGAACCATGGGTTGATGAATAAAACACAGAGCAAGCTGAGGGCAACACAAAACAGCTGTTTGTGCCTGGCCCCACCAGTGACCACTTATGAATCATAAGGAGCCAGTTTCTTTTCTGAGTGGGTATAAAAACAGACTGTGAGTCTTCCAAGGCCGAGATGTGCCAAAGCTCTTTTCACAATAGAAAAAGAAAAAGGCAGATGTTGGCCCGTACTGATGAGGTACGGAGGAAAGGGAGTATTGCACTGTTCACTTCTGTGCTAACTCAAGGTCGATGCGGTCAGATGCTTTTTAAAACAGCACACATACGTATGCACAGCTGTCCGCATTGCAACAGTGTTTTCGTGGATATGGCAGGAAACTTAAAAAAAAACCAACGTCCTGCAATGAAAGCAACTTTAAAGACTGCCGATTTCTTTGTTCACGAGCCAGAAAATGAGGATTATTTGTTATAGAAGGTGAAACCCTTATCCGAATGACCAGGCATCACTCACTGACTGTGGTCAGAAAAATGACAGGAACTGAGGAAAACATGAGTATGATGATGTGTTTCTATCAATTATAGTTTGATCCATCCGTCCGGCTCTCTCATCGGAGCTGTTTAGCCATCCATCCATCCTCATCCACCAATCTGTAAATGGGTCTCAGAGTCATGGTGGAGCCTGTCCCACCACTCATTGGGAGAAGGATGGGGAGACAGCCTGGACAGGTCACCATTACATCGCAGGGGTCGAGCAGGATTCAATGTCTTGCTCAAGGAAACTTCAACACACTTTCTGAAGGAACCGAGAATCAAACCAGAAAACTTGCGATGATCAGACGACCACCCTACCTCCCGAGCCACGCTGCCCCGGGGCTGCTTATTTAAAGGGAAAGGAGTGTGATATTACTTTTGACTGGTGAGAAGGTTGGTAAGTTTGCCAAAGTCTGGATGGATCACAGACAAAAGAGAAAGGAAGAGATGAAAGGCTAAATTACACTGGAGATCCGTCTTTAGAACATCAAAAAGAGACCATTTCTCCCAGCAGTCAGCGGGGCTCCGGGGAGACGGAGCTGAAATTTCCGGGCAAAGAGGGGCTGGACATGTAGGCACTACTTTGACTGACATCAAAGACACCAGACGAGGGGAGCACCACTACACACACATTCTCTCTGTCTCACTGTCGGCCCCTGGTCACCGTCTCCGGCTGCCTCGCCCAGTCTGCAGTATCTTTATCTCCTCCTCTTGTTTGTCTCTCTTTGTATCCCTACAGTACCCCCCTCTCCCTCCTGCCCACATGCAAGTGCACACAAGGTTTAATTATTGCCGGAGCTGCTACTTGCTCAATTTGTTCAGGCTCCTTAGTTAAATATTGTTCATTTGGAATCATAGCTCTTGAATAGAGTCTGACAAAAGCTAACGTGGCCAATGGAACGAGTAAACGTTAGGCTCCGAGCCATGGTGGCCATTGCGTAATGCATGATGTGATGACTCGAGGGAAACGTTTGCAGTTTATCATCACTGGTTGATGGACTGTGTTCAACTATTCATCCGTCCCTCCATCGTCAACCGCTTATCCAAAGTCAGGCCGTGAGCTCATGCTGGATGCTAACTAAGTGCTCATTGGGCGAAAGATGGAGAAGCACCACTGACAGGTTGCCAGTCCATCCCAGCTCAGAGCAGCTAGGAGGAACGGTGTCTTAATCAAGGACACTTCAACACACTGCTCTGCAGGTGGCGGGATCAGACCCGCAACCTTCCAATCACCAGATGACCCCTCTACCCACCGGGCTATGCCATGTTCAACTAAAGATAAAATATTTATGTCTGCAAGCCAAAAACGGTTTGCACATTGCGACCCCGTGCAGGGACTGCTTGAGAAGAGGACTGCACGTTTGAATTCTCTCACCGTACAGTGTGCGTGTGATCACAGCAAGAAGCATTTTAATCAAAGCTTACAGGAGGAGTGTGCAATGGAAATTTCATTAAAAAAATGTGCTTGCTTGCAAGCGAGGAAGCACTGATCTCCAATTAAAATATTGTCATCTGCAATTCATTAAGGTGATGGAAATAATATATCGAATAGGCAGAAGTGGGAAATTAACCAAAACTATAAAACATGCACATAAACCGTCACAAACCCTGTAATGCGATACAGTGTCCGTAGATGAAGTGTGTGCTGGGTTTCCTGTGCTCCGCATTTCTTCAGAGGCATTGTTGTGGAAGCCAGACAGAGGAAAGCCGAAAACCTGGCCAGTAGGTTAATTCCAAGCCTGTGATGTTTGTTTTTGAAGAACTGAGAAGAAGGAAGGAGAAGGAGAGAAGCCCTTCGGTCGTATTTGATGTGGCAGCAGAACAATAAGGGACTCAGCTTGGGAAACAATTACACTGTCAGAGGGTTTTATCAAAGGCAAAGTCTGTTGCACTTTGCTCTGTGTCACTTGCAGAGGGCACAGACTGTTAATGCAGCTCCCCTCACTCACACACACCACTGAGCCACAGCATGGAGACAGGGACCCATTTGAAGGCCTGTGGACTATACACAACAATGCTCTGTTGGTACACTTGTAGAATAAATATTATGCTTAGTGAGTAGTGTTAAAAGTAGAACGGGAGGAAATCTTGTATCACAGTTACTGCACTGATTTATTTCGGTGAGTAAAACACAACATTTAAAAAATAAATACTCGTTATGCAATCAGGAGCTACTTCCCATGTAGTGTGAAGAATACGTAACCTCTGCTATCTGCCGTGACTGTTGCTCCTCGTGAGACTTAACCAGAAAAGAGAACCTGCAGCTAGGGTTTCTTTCTCTAAACTGTCGTTTTCAAGCCCTTGAAACTTACTTAGTCATTTCTGGAGTCTGGTAATATCCACCAGGTTGACCCCGAGGTTAAACAGACAAAAATCCATGTCTATGTTTGCGTCACACGCACGGTGTTTGTGAAAATAGTATTCTTAGCACGTCTGCATCCTGGGATTAAGTAGATTGAACTGTGCAGCTATATACAGAAACATCCTCCTACTTCGATGTCAGATTATCTTACACTTTACTTTGGCCTTCCTTTGCACGTTTGAGACAAATATGCTAAATGGAAGACGATGTGCAATGGCCTTGATTTTAGCTGAACATCAAACAGCCACAATACTGCACGTGACTTCCTTAGCATGTCCTACCAGGTAACAGCAGTCATAAAGATTGTTTTCATCTTGCCATAGCTGTACTCTACATGGATCCGGACAGTTGGATATAGTTAAATTAACACTATTTAGTATCACCAGGGACTCAGAAAGCTCCGTATCCTCTCCGTCTCTCCATCCTGCTCATCCTTCACAGCTTCTCTCTCAGCAGCAGATCTCCTACCATGTGGATGGGCAAAATCATCCCTATCAGCACTGTCACCCCTCAAGGCTGTGTACTAGAGCCCTTCCTGTATACACTGCAATGAGTGTCAGGGCCCTGCACACATCACTGCATATGTAATCTACACACACATCACTGTCATTTTAGTACTTCTTGCTAACATCAAATCCCTGACAGCTTACCAGGAATTCGTTATTCACTTCAATTGTAAACTATCTGCCGGTGAACGTCCCAGAAGCCAAGAAACTCAACTAACCTGCTGACATTACCCACTGCACAACCACCATGAATGGACTCAGTGAAGCAGACAGCCCTGGATCTCAGTTTCCGTCAGCAAACAGGTGAAATTCACAACGGCAATCAGAAGAAACTTTCCATTTTGAGAGAAGTCAAGGCCCTTCTCATCAAACCAAAACTACACCTGTGGTTATATCACAGCATTAAAACAGACACGCCTAATGATGGATCCATGTGTCGTTGCACCATGCAAAAAAACTCAAATCACACAAAGAGCGGGAAGTCTAACAGCTTGCCTACACCCACCTTATCCCACCTCATCATTACTGCCATCACTTGCAATGCCAATACAACACCTCCTGACACAGAACGTCCTCTAAACAAGCACAACACACCTCTTCCTTCTGGCCGTGGATAAAGGTCCACGTGGCCCGGGAGGGCACACATTGTTAGGAGCTTTGCGGTATCCCTAAACAATCAATCCCCCTTTCAGAACCACGGCCCCGAAGACATGCCGCACCCTTTCTGTCTGACGTGACGTGTGTGTGTGCGTGTGTGTGTGTGTGTGTGTGTTTTGGTGACATGCTGTACTCTTCCTTTGTGTCGTGTTGCTGTTGTCTCACATTACTTCTGAGTTTCAGTTGCGTTATGTCAGTATGTCTGTGGTGTAAGCTAGCAATGGAAAAGACTCCTCTTCAGGAACTTTATTCACTCATCATTCTACATACATAGAATTAATTTTGTTCTCTGCATTTAATCCGTCCCATTGTATCAGAGCAGTGGGTAGCTGCAGGTCCTTGGCTTGGTCAGGGGCAAAGGCAGGAATATCATACCCTCATACGCATGTCTTTTTGAAGGACATCTGGAGGAAACCCAAACAGACAAGGGGAGAACACAGAAAAGACCTGGGACAGGATTTGAACCCTGGACCTTCTTCTTTCAGTGCTAACCGCTAAGCCTGTGCCACAAAGGGAAGCACAAACCATCTATCTATCTATCTATCTATCTATCTATCTATCTATCTATCTATCTATCTATCTATCTATCTATCTATCTATCTATTGGGGCAGCATATCTCAGTGTGTGGAGTGGTCTGGTGATCGTAAGGTCGCAGGTTCGATCCCCCGTCCTGCAGAAAGTATATTGAGGTGTCCTTGAGCAAGACACTGAACCCCTAACTACTCTCCAAGCCCCATACGGTGGCAGCTCACTATACCTATACAACAAGGATAGGTTCAAATGCAGAGAATTGAACATTTCCCCTTGTGGGGCCGATTAGGGAATCTAAAATGAATAAAATCTATCAATCTGTGTATCTAGATAAGACAGTGAGTTAAAGAAAGCGTTAGCCTGACTGAGACAACAGGGCTGGTGTGTAATGTGCTCACACTGGGCTCTGCTGCACAGCTACAGTGTCTTGGGACAGAGGGGACAACATAGGCATCAATGGTGGCAGGATGTCTTGCAAACCTTCACAGATACAGACCATCAACATCATGCTGAATTTGTGTAGTCTAACCACAACATAACTGCTAGTTTTGGGCAAACGTGAGCTGTCTTTTTCTTTAGACCACAGCCCAACAGGTGCATTAGTTCTCCAGCCTGACATTAGTGAGAGTGTTGCTATTGATGACTTGTGAAAGCATCCAACATGCTTTTTAGATGGATGAAAAGCCTTCACTTTGAATGACATCATGAAAGAAGAAAACATTCAACATGTTGCCAGATGTTATTTATATCCATTTGAAACCAGTGTCAGCTCATTCAGTAGTTGACTGTGAGGAAACGGGAGAGGAGCATCTAATTAAAGAAGAAAGCATCTCTGTCTTGCCTTGTTGTTTCTTGACAACTGCTCATCTGATCAACTTCACACTTGATGGTTTGTTTGGTTGAGGACCAAAGAAAGAGCAGTGTCGAATTTGAAGTTGTTTAGATGTGAAGTTGTCAAGAAACGCGAGAAACGGTCAGTCAGTCAGACAGACAGACAGACAGACAGACAGACAGACAGACAGACAGACAGATGACAGGGGCATAGCTCAGTGGGTAGAGTGGTCGCCTGGCAATCGGAAGGTTGCAGGTTCGATCCCCGGTCCTGCATACAGCATGTCGAGGTGTCCTCGAGCAAGACACTGAACCCCTAACTGCTCCCCGAGCGCCATATGTTGGCAGCTCACTGCTCCTATACAATAGGTTGGGTCAAAAATGCAGAGAAATCCAAATGTTCCCCTTGCGGGACTGATAAGGGAATCTTTATTTATTTATTTATTACATAGAGAAGATCTTCTTATGGCGACCAGAGAACAGCGCCATTCTGCCTTTGCAACCCACATTGTGGTCGAAGGGGGTATAACACCAGAAAGTGCACTGAACAAGTCTGAGCATGTTTGCATCTTTGCAGATGGAAATGTGGAAAAAAAGAACTCTTCTCAACTCTTTATCTTTAACCAGCACCCCAGTGCACTTGTGTCCAGATGGTTAGCTACTTATGACCCGCTTATGAGTCATGGGGTCATAAGTAGCTAGCCATCTGGACACAAGCTGGGGTCTGATCAGCCATGGCCGGGTCACCTGGAAGAGGGTGCATGATGTTGAAAGACCCGAAACACCAGATGATCCGAGGAGCATCACTGAAGAAGAGTCAGATGTGTGGATACAGACACAACATGACTCATCCATTTTCTCTTCAGTTGAGTTTATCTCAGTTGTTCCTGGCCCTCGTTTGCTCCGCACAATTTAAATGTATGTGACACAAGGGACCTCTTTACTTGGAATTTATTGTAAACAAACATTGTGATTGGTTGTACTCTGGCAGGTATTTTATTATATTCATCTGTTGTATCAGATACTCCAGCCAAAGTTACATGAGCCGGCACAAAAGTCCGCAACTCTGAAAAATGACCACTAGGGGCACTCAAAGTGTAGTAGGTGTACAATGAATGTGGGTCAAAGGGCACCTGACACAAAATCAAAAACCATCACAATTTTAGAGAATTATCCATATTTTTTCATAAATACTGTGTCCAGAATATAGATTAATTTATTGAATTAAGCTAAAATATGACTGGTATTTCCAGAAAATTAAGCTTTATTCTTTTATTCTACAAGCATTTGGTCAACCGATACAGCCAGTCAGCATTTTGTAGCCTCATGGCTCTTCTCTGTGGATTCCCACCTTGCTATGGTGTAGAAGCTTGCACGCTCCTGAGATCTTAAGAGCAATGCCATCTGGAGCTATGCTCCTAGTATGCTACCCTATGGCGCTACGGTCAAAGGGCAGCATCACAATGGATGGAAAGCAGCTGAAGGCTGCAGCAGAAATGGGCCCACCAGTCATCTTGGACTCCATGCCACAGGATCCTGACCCAGATCTGTCAAGGACCATGTGGTGGCTGTCTGTGCACCAGTCCCCCCACGTTAAACAAAGTCATGCACACGTGTCCTCCATAACGGCTTTTTTGGACCTAGGATGACAGTCACACTCAGGCCTGAATGAGTTCCAATGATGATGATGATGATGATGATGAGTGGCGAGGGTTGCTGACCAGCTTCTACAAAAATGTGTGAGGCTGTGACTCGAGTGGCCTTGTTGATCAACATAGCTTGAGACCATGTGAACAAAGAACCTACCAAAGGATTTTTCATTATAGAATCAGATAAAGTACATTTTTAGTTGTCTAGTTGTCTCCCCACCCTAAGTTGTCTGTTCACTTTAGATGCTGTTTACACTAACTGGTTTAGGGGGTGCTTGCATGTGAAAAAATAACAAAAGATAGTAAGTGGAGGTTGGAATAAAGATTATTTAGTGGGATAAATTTACCAATCATGGAGGCTTTACACATCTAACAACAGAGGAGGCTACTTGGTATCTTAGAAAATTAGCAATTCTGCTGGTGGTACCCAGGGACAGTGTGGAGAACCACAGGTCTCAACTCCTCAAATCTTGACACGATGAGAGCCGGTGTTCTAGAGTACCTGCCCTGTGGGCTGCAGTTCACACTGTGGTTCTGAATACAATGCATGCTCCAGCTAGGTCCAGACAAGATAGCTTCGCTCAAATTACAATGTCAGTGCAGTCGCTTGGATCAGTAACAAACTTTTATCTTAAAGATGGACATTTTTTCCACTCAAATTTATGCAAAACACACTTGAATAAAGGTTCAATTTTTTTTGCATTGACACTATGATTGATTACTTCTCATGGAAACTACGGTAGGACCCAATACGAAAAATAATCTTAGCCAACGTTTTGCAATGTGTGAGAGAACTGGATCACAGTTGTTCCAGCCAGTTCAGCTGAGTCAAAACATTCATACAGAAGAAGTTGCATTCCAGATAGGGCATAATAGATCAACATCTCTGAACACTACTATAACTTCTCTGGGAAAACACACGAGGCCACCATATTTCCAATTAACAACCACCACCATCCACCACACCGTCCAGCCATGCACTGCACACATTTTGCTCCCTCGGACAGAATCTGGACTAGAGTTGTCGCTCTAGGCCATGCAGGAGTGAGCAGAGTGTAGCTTGTGTGGGAATGCCTCGTATCCTCACATCCCCGAGGGAATATACAACAGCACAGAGCTGAGGCTATGGAGCATTTACTGCCAGCAGCCATTACAGGATAATTACAGCATGCAGCTTTGTCTCAAGAGGAGGACATCCAAGGCCGATGGAATTGTCTATGACACTGTTCAGAGATAAGTGGACGAAAAAGGGCTTCTCCTACTTTTTCTTCTTCTGTGTTTGTGTGTGTGTGTGTGTGTGTGTGTCCACGTCTAGATATCAAGTAAGTACAACAGTGAGTGTGGAGTTACACACACATGGCCTTTGGCGCTATGAGCCAAGTAGGGCTATAATTTAGGGAAGTGGGCTGGGAGGGAGGCGGCCTCTTGGCCTGCCTCGCCTCAGGTAACAGTTAAGCCTATAGATCTGAGCCAGGCAGCGCTGACTGGAGAGGACGGCCAATTTGCTCAGAGCGGGGGCTCTCGGGGAAGGCTTGAGTCGGGGGAGCAGCTGGACTTGTCAACAGATTAATGCATCAACCTGAGTGGCAGCTCAGGCCCCGCCTCCTCTCAGCTCACTCCACCACTCGCAGCACTGAGTTCTGTGAAAGTCGTGAATCAACAAACAGCTGGAACAAGCCCTCACAGCTCTCTTTGTCTCTCTCTCCTCTCTCTCTCTCCACGCATAATTCTTCCAGGACAACTCCTCCAATGCCCCCAGCCCAGAGAGCCAGGTGGCAGTATTGTTGTGGTCTGTGCCCAGGGCTTCGAGTTTTGGGTTGAAAGGAGAATTTTCCACTGGCACACTTTCCACATTTCCATGCTGCTGGTACTCACCTATCAGAGCCATGCACAACGCCCGCCCTGCTAACACTGCCCAGATGAGGAGAGGAGACGTGAGCTCCAGTGTGCATGTGCGTGAGAGAGGCCGGGGTGGGTAGGGGGAGGTGAGAAGTGCATGAAAAGAGACACGAGGACAGGAACTCGAGGAGGGTGATGGAAATCACACCACTGCAGGTGCATGAGATGAGAAAAAAAATAGAGCAGCCCTCTCTTCCTCCACCACAACCACCTCTAATTCTGTCCCAAGGCAGTGGTGAGACAGGTGACCTACAAAGTCACAGCCTGCAGGCCGCATGTTTAACGTGGCTGTTTGAGCTCTCTGCACACAGCGGGGAGGCCAGGCCAGCATCACCACCGCAGGACTTTAATGTGTCCATCCTCAAGGAGCTTTACAGACCAATGTGTGTTGGCCGGGGATGTATAGTGGCTTGTATGCGAGCGTGCACGAGGGTTTATGTGGCAGTGTTCCGGGATGTGTTTGCATGTCAGGGAGCAAGGTTCGGGTCAGAGGCTCTCTTTGAAGGCATGTTTGTGTCAAAACCGACCATGAGAGAAAAGGAAGAGACAAATTAGAGTGAGCTCAGCGTAAAATACGCTCTGGTTATGTGTGTGTGTGTTTATTCAAATGATCTCAGTCACTTCTGTACTCGGCCTCAGTCATGGTGCTCCCTTCCTCTGTTTTGCTGCATTACCCGCAGACTGAGCCTGCGCTGTTTAATAGGATTTGTAGAGCGTACAAGCAGCTTAGACGGAGAAATTATGCTATGTGATTGAAACACAAACAAAAAGGTGTCGGCTTGCATAAATTGTACGCATCTCGTGTCTGAGGTTTGTATTTGACGATTCATGCACGTTTACCGCGTTAGGTCGCAATTTCAAAATCCACTCATGAGCACACCTCACAGAGTTAACAACGCTTGACCTCTACAGATACACGTTTATTGGTCCTGGTGATAATGTCCTATGCATTCAGCCTCAAGTCCATGTGAGCAGGAGGAACGTTATGACAGATGTGGTTTTTCCTAAACAGCTGTGTTGGACATATACATACACACACAGACACACAGATGTTGTGGGTTTGAACCCACAACATCTGGCTCATCAGTTCCTGAAGCACACATTCCACTACAGTACCAATGCTGTGATGGACATACCTAAACCGTCAGTACGATACAACATCACTTCACCAATAACTTGATCAATCAATGACCTTCCATCCATCCATCATCAACTGCTTATCAAAAGTGGGGTCATGGAGGTATCAGTTCCACCAGGGGACCCCAAACTTCCCTTCTCCTGGCCACATCCAGCAGCTCTGACTGTGGGGGTCCTGAGGTGGTCCCAGGCCAGGGTGGAGATATAATCCCTCCACCTGGTCCTCAGTCTACTAGATGCTGAACCTCCTCCACTGGCTCATCTCCACTTGAAGGAGCAGAGACTCTACTGTGAGACCCTTATGGTGACTGAACCTCTCACCATATCCCTAAAGGAGATGCCAGACACCCTCCTGAGAAAGCCCATTTTAGCTCCTTGTATCCGCGATCTCCTTCTCTGGACCGTGACCGAACCTCCATGGTCATATTCAGTCATTAACCTTATCAAGCTAGAAAGGGTGATAAACACCACCTTATGAAACAATGTATCCATAAATTCCATCTCCCTCATATCCCTCCCTCTCTTCTCTCTCTCATACACATGTGCAAACAGCAGCCCACTGTTTCCATCAGCAGCCGTGTGGCTGGGGTGCTTTGTTCTGCGGGCTCTGACTGCGAGTGGAGGTCTCGGGAGGCGCATGCTGAAGTTGAAAGCTCAATGAGCTCTGTGAAGTGGCTGGCTTTCATGTCGTGCACACTGCGCTGTAGCTGGAGGAGAAAGGGCATTGCGAGTCCAACAGACAAACTTATTTCAAAGGCAGCTTATGTCAATCATTCGTCCCCGTGCAGAAGTCTGAGATCTGGTTTGAGACTTCTTTATTGCTGGACAGTACTCAGGGCTTGGCAAGAGGGTTCCTTTCTCTCCAGATTCACACTCATCACATCGCAGCCCACGCACTAAGTCAGAGTTACGGCTGAGTATTGTTATTATTACTGAGTGTGCAATGGTGCCAGTGGCAGTTACCCTGTGTGCTAAGGTCAGGAAACACACTGGCTGCTCACTGTTCTCTATACTGTTCCAGCAGATGTAATTACCTCAGTCTGTGTGTGTCTGTTTGTGTGTGTGTGCGCGCACACCAATACCTGTTGTGGTCACTGCCTCCATAATTGAAGAGCCCCTTTGTAATGACTCTCAATATTAATTTCTATTTGTTTGAGTTAAGTGTGCTTAGATGGTCTTGGGCTGTCTCAAGCTCCGCCCACCACACCACCAAAACCTCACAGCAGCAGGATGGGAAGCACACGGTTACGCTCCGAGGTTACCCACTCTACTGATTTTAGTTGTATCCATCCCAGCCAATAAGCAGCCCATGTTAGCTGTGGTAGAGCATACGCTTTGGGGACCGAGGAGCCAGATGTTGTGGGTTTGAACTCGCCACAGAGCATCAGGAAGGGCATCCAGCCTTAATCCCCCTAGCTCCAGTCTGTGTCTATCCCCATAATGTGGGGACTAATCATGACATGTAAGAATTGACCTCTCTCATCATGGCCCATCCAGCCATCCATCATCAACCTCTTATCTGAAGTCAGATCACGGGGTCATGCCAGAGCCTATCCCTGTTCTCATTGGGCGAATGGCAGGGACACACCCTGGACAGGTCACCATTCCATCGCAGGACTTGAACAGTTAGGGGTTCAGTGTCTTGCTCAAGGACACTTCGACACACTCTCTGCAAGAGCTGGGAATCAAGCCACCATCTTTCGATTACCAGACTGCCTTACCTCCTGAGCCATGCTGCCCCATCATGGCCCATAAAGCCTCAATAACACCTGAGGCCAGTTCCAAGTTCTCACGTCCGTCTGTGGAAACAGAGAACACACATGTCCCGACACAGTTCAAGGTTTGCGTCCGTGTGCTGAACAAATCCCACAGAACAAGTGCACAGTCAGCTTTACCACCATAATGAGCCCCCTGCTACAAAAGTGGACATTAATAAGAAAAACACTGCACAGCGTTTTTCTTGGTGCAACGCTAGACTCGGATGCAAGGCTCACAATAGTTGCATCAGTGTACGGCGACACTTTTTGTCCCTGTATCCTGAAACGACCCATTTAGCTCCATGTTATTGTTTAAGGCATATTCGTAATCTTGGATCAGATTTCCCCAGTCTGTGCCAAGAGCAATATCCACTCCCCTCACACCCCACCCCCCGACACACACACACACACACAGTCCCTCCACACCCGCTGCCCCTGTTAAAATCTCTCCCGCACTGCCCCTCTCCTCCA
>OMLC01036075.1:0-14728 GCA_900302585.1 Regalecus glesne
GGTGTCAGAGGGGAGCGCGTGCACCTGCGAAAATCCACCACCATTTCTTTGGTTTTACCCGCATTGATCTGGAGGCGGTTCTGCTGGCACCAGTCCACAAAGTTGTGAATTAGCGCCTTGTACTCCCCGTCATCCCCATCTGTGATGAGGCCGACGATAGCAGAGTCATCAGAGAACTTCTGTAGGTGGCAGGTGGGTGAGTTGTGGAAGAAGTCTGCAGTGTAGAGGGTGAAGAGGAACGGGGCCAAGACTGTTCCCTGTGGGGCCCCCACACTACAAACAACCAAGTCTGATACACAGTCTGGTGTCCTTACATACTGTGGGCGGTTGGTGAGGTAGTCCAGAATCCAGGTTGTGAGGTGATGGTCCCACCCCTGTGTGCTCCAGCTACATTATAGCGCTCGAAATTAATGATTTTGAATGATGCATATGATGTTTTTTTTGTTTTGTTTTTTGTTATTCAAAGGTTTTCTCTCCTCTGATTTCTAGGTGGGCTGGATTTTTACTGACTTGCTATCTGAGGACACAAGGATAGGCACTGTTCGTTACACAAGAAATAATGTGAGGACTCGTCCAACTTTAGGGCAGTTTTATGTTTCGTAAAATTAGTTCAACATTCTTGTTTTTCATCTGTGGTAATTATGTCACTAATTTTGGCAGGAGTCATACTATTTAAGTGCAGAGGAATGCATCACAGCTGGATATTTCCAGAATCAACAGCCAAACCCTTGTAGACTCTCCAGAGACGGACATTTTGGCTCCAAATTTGTCTCTGTAGTGGCAACAGGTAAGCTTTTGAACAATGAGTGAACCTGGAACAGAGACTAGCTTCCTTGCTTCTTGTTTTAAGTTAAGAACAATTGGACATTAGCAACACTGTCCTGTTGGTAAATATAGGGATATTTATTTTTTCATCTATGTATCATGTCTCAATTTGAGAGAGAACACTCAGTTAATGTCTTGATGAATGCTCAATAATCCGGGTAAGGGAATCTCAAAAAAGAGGTGAATCTGTTCAGCTGGAACTCAGAAGTTTATTCAAAAAATGTTTCATCACTCAATCAGGTGACATGCGCCCCCCACCCCCCCTTATAAACAGTGCATCGATGCCACAACACAGGAGAGCTAACACGTCAGGCCAGGACTCTGTGGTCTACACCCGTCTATAGGCTAGTGGACACTCATTCAAGAATGATGATGTTCCTTGATAGGGAGGAACGCTGGTTTTGAGGGGGGCTTAAAGAGGCCGTTTATGTAGAGGGAGCACTCATCGTTGAATAGGGGTGGTGACCTGAGTACACCTGTCGGTGTCTTACAATGTTGTAATTGCAAATATTCCCTTATCAGTCCCTCAAGGGGAAATTTGGATTTCTCTGCATTTTTGACCCAACCTATTGTATAAGAGCAGTGAGCTGCCAACATATGGCACTTGGGGAGCAGCTAGGTATTAAGTGTCTTGCTCAAGGGCACCTCGACATGCTGTATGCAGGACCGGGGATCGATCCTGTAACCTTCCGATTGCCAAACGACCACTCTACCCACTGAGCTATGCCGCCTGCTGAATTGGAAATCCATTTTAGTGCATTTGGTGTATCGAAGTTTATGAAATATTGCCCTTTAAGTTTTTCTTGGTCTCATAAGCAGGTATATTTGGTTCCATTAGAAAAAAATTATAGATTAGATTCAATATATCTGAGGCCCATTGGCTTATGATGTCATTATAGAAAATGAATGATTAATTCAAGTGTTAGGGCCTGTGTTTCATTTTTATTAGAAAGATGAGTACTCCCATCACTCCTGAAAAACACATAACTGACTTATAACCTCATTTTTAATAATCTGATTGTTAAGAGTTATCAGTAAAGGTTTGGGAGCCAATGCTGATGCCATGTGCAGTCAGCAGCCCGATTATTCACGGATAGATAGTTGCGTATTTTCATGTTTCCAGTCTGAATTAATACCAATGTGTTTTCTCATTTTGTTTCGTCCATTTTGGCTGATATATATATATTTATTTTTTGTCTATAAATATTAACAAGCATTTAGAAGCTGAAACCACCATCTATTCTCAGAGCAGTCGGTAGTGTTTCACTGCAGAAACTTATGAAAACAAGCTATAAGAGCAGTCACAAGCTTAAAGTTTGACCAAACTGAACTTTTGCTTCAAGTGGTATACTCTTACCTTTCTTTACATTAGATATTGATTCACAGATATATTAATAATTTAGATGCTCATAAGGCAAAATGTTATGACTTCACCAAAATATGGAAATTCCATTGTCAAATATGTTGGTCTACCTTTGTATCTTGTTTGTAGGTGGTCCAGACAACCAGGTTCACTTTGAGGGTTACCAGGTATCCAACCAGTGCATGGCTCTGGTGAGAGATGAGTGCTTATTGCCTTGCAGAGATGCCCCAGAACTAGGCTATGCTAAAGAGTCTAGCCCTGAGCAGTATGTACCGGATGTCTTCTTTAAGGTAAAAACCTTTTTACATTGTACCAACACCTGGGCTGGAATAATATAATATAATATAGACAGTTTGTCCTGATGTGCAAATCGGTCGTCCGACCTGGGTATAGGGGCGAAAGACTAATCGAACCATCAATGTACACAAATCATTATGCAGAATACACAAATTTACAAAATCTGGCATTGTAATCCACCCATAAGGGTCCTTTCTTGAGGTTGGATGTGTTAAATTCACATTTGTTTAAAAATCCAAACTATGGGCCTATTGAGTAGGGGGATGACCACAAATATCATTCTATGCTTGTCTCAGACAATCAGACAATGGAAGTTTGATGATCCGCTGTGGCAACCCCTAACGGAAGCACCCAAGAGTAATAGTGGTAGTAGTGGTAGTAGTAGTAGCTTGTCTTAGACAATTTTCCGAAGGAATTGCAAATGAATGATTATTGCAGTTTCTTCGGGCAAGCACAGAAACAGCCTTTCTATCAAGATAATCCATCCATCCATCCATCCATCGTCAACCGCTTATCCGAAATCGGGTCGTGGGGGAACTGGAGCTTATCTCCGTTCTCATTGGGCGAAAGGCGGGGTACACCCTGCATAGGTTGCCAGTCTATCACAGGGCAGAGCAGTTAGGGGAACAGTGTCTTGCTCAAGGACACCTCGACACACTTCTCTGCAGGACCGGGGACCGATCCTGCAACCTTGCGATCGCCAGACGACCGGTCTACCCACTGAGCCATCCCGCCCCTTATCTATCAAGATAATGGAATAGAATATTTCTTTATTGTTCACCAGTGCGGACATTTGTATTGAATAGTTTATATTCCTGAATATCGTTCGATATTTTGCCATAGAAGTTTTATATATAGTTTTCACTGACAAATTTCTGTCTGTCCTTACATCAGGACAAAGACAAATTTGGAAATGATGTCACATTTCTTGCTCGGCCTCTTCCCGTGGAGTACCTTATTATAGACGTGAGTATAATGCAACATTTTCTATTAAGGGGATTTAAAATCATTAAAATCTAAATTCCTCTGTATGCCACCAGTCAGGTTTGGCATGTTTAGGGGCTTAAACTCTCTTTCATTCAAATCAGTTTGCACTTACGTAATTTGTGTATCCATTTCTCTCGGTGATGTAATTGGTACTGGAAGTGCATTTCACATTTTGGTCTCTTATAGGATTAGCTCCATGTCTCTGGAAAAATTCCTTATTTTCCTTTTTCTTTACAGATAACTACCACTTTCCCTAAGGATCCCCAATACACCTTCTCCTCCACACAACGCTTCCCCATAGAGAATCGAGATATCCTGGGAGAGACACAAGTAACCAAGTTACACTTAGACAGAGGCTTGTTAATACAGATCAGACATCTGAATCAACCAATCTTGTTGATAAGGCATAATGGAAAAAAATAATAAAAGAAAACGGGTTATCAAAAATTAAGCAGATAACCATGTTTGTTGGAATATCCTTTTTGAGTAGACTTGATTCTGTCAGTGTTTGCATTTTAATCGTAACTATTGGCATCTGTGCAGTAGCGATGCAATGGTACACAGCATGTTGTCCGCCTGTTTGGTATGCTCCCTACGGTTCAAATGCACAATTTTATTTTCCTATAATTTCTAAAACGTAATACTCTGCAGACTACATGCATGTTGTACATTCAGATTCACAGAACATTTCTAGAGACTTATCTAAATTTCCCTTGAGCCTGTCTGCACTTTGTATGCAAAAACAGGCTAGAGAAGAGGGAAAACTACAAATAAATATTATATCTGCTCCAACATGTCAAGTGAAACAGAGAAGCAAATTTAAAGAGGCATCTTTGTCTTTCAAATCCACTGTGGGAACATTTTTAGCATATAACAAAATGATGAGGGTAAGAGGACTATAAATAAAGTAGTCTACAAACTTTGCTTTGCCAGTGTTTGCTACTGAAGTGGAAACATTCTAACATAATGTGTCATTTTCAGCATCACCCTACCATATCCCTAGCATGTAGATAGAGCATGGAGAGCCTGGTTGACAACCAAAACAACAATCTGCTGCCCTCCAAACACAATTTGGGACAAATTCAGAAAAACAACAAAATTTGAAAGCAGTGGAAATGTTCAGCCAAAAACTTGCAGCTGTTTTTGGTGGTTACTGGCTCTGGATTTCATCACCATTTAAGTAGCAAAGTAATTCCCAAAGTATATGTAGTATCACTAAGAGAAGTTGAAAACAAATTGACACAGACACCCTGTCTAGAACCTCAACATAAATGAATCGATATCTCATAGCATACCAACTTGCACATTTTGACATTCAATATTGCCTGCTCAAGTATGGACACTTCTTTAAAGTATAGAAGGCAAAGCACCTATAAGTTTTGAAAAAAGCACTTTTTTGTCATCTTTTCTTTCCCAATGATTTATAGTTGAGACGGTAAACAGCTAGACAGTCTTGGTGCCAATTTTCTGACGGAAATTTTGTCTGTCAGCAAATTACGAGCTCATTGTTTAGAGTAATCTGTTTTTATTTTATTCTTAAATATAAAGATTCTGAAACCATGCTGTTTGTTACTGTAGCCCGAAAACTGATACATACCAAACTCTGGGCCCACTGTACTGTTATATCCCTAGTGTTCACATTTGAATAAGATTTTTTTCTTGAATTGAATTGAATACTTTTTCAAACATTTCATATTTTGGAATAATTTATATTCCAGGGAGGTTATGGACAACTAAGTTCCACATTACATTACAGTTGCTTTCAAAGATGTTATTCATTGGCAACATAAATGCTCGTCCTGTACAGTGACTAATGGGCTTTTAGGTGTACAAGATGTCTTTTATAATGTTGCTTGGATTTTCATCAGCTAGATTACGAGCTGGGCTTTATTTCAGCATTCTCAATTACTACTAAGTGCCAGAGAAAAATGATGAATGTCATAGCCTTTGTTTATTCAGAGAAAACTTCACATATTAATTGTGTTCTCATTTCCAATTTATGAACACAGGATTTCCACAGTTTAGCAACGTACCTGTCCCAGTGTACTTCCTCTTCATTCTTGGATATTGTGTCCGACTTCCATCTGCTTCTCTTCTTGGTCACCAATGATGTCATGCCCCTGAGAGTAAGTTCATACAGGCTAATGCTAAGAGATATACAAAGTGAGGCAAGCACATATTGCTTTGTTTTTGCATTGAACATACAGTATGTAGGATTAGATTAAGACCACATTTTATTACAACCTGGGAGTGGTTAATGGTGTTTTAAATGCCAGGAAGTTTTTACTGGGTCTCTTATTCTTGCTGATTATTTTTTCAAATGGGTCTTAGCTGCTCTGTAAATATCAGTAATGTCTGTCATCGCCTTCAACCCGGTAAGCATAATGCTGTGTATTTGTCTTTGCTAAAAAAGCCATAGATGTAATTTTCTGGACTGATACATGACGCTGACTTAATTGTGGACTGTTTGACCAGACCTGTCTCCAATAATATCCAGATCCAGTCCCAGACATCCACCTCAGCAGGGTATAAGGGGCTTTTAGCTGAGCATCGACTTTGAATTAGCTATACCATATATGTTATTTTTGTGCAGGATAGCATTGGGCTCCTACTGGATGCTGTGAAAACCTCTAATGAGAACTTGGCACAGACCTGGAAGAAGTCGGAGCAGTGGGCCACCATCGAGCAGCTGTGCAGTAAGTCCCTGCTTATGAAATGGGACAGCCCTTCAGTCTGACTGACTGTTGATAATGCACAGAGCTTGTTTACTTCAATTCAGTGTCATTCCAAATAATGTTTTATGCCACTCTACCTTCATCTCTTCAGGTACGGTAGGTGGGCAGCCATCAAGCTCTCTGGAGTACGGGGCCATGGGCGGCCCCTCTGTCCCTGCTTCCTCCTCTGCCATGTGGTCCTGTCTCCACTGCACCTTCATGAACCAGCCTGGCAAAGAGCACTGTGAAATATGCAGCCTGCCTCGCAGTTAAAGCCCCCCGTCCACATCCCCTTCACCCTGCTTCAAATAGCCCCTTCCCCAGTCTAATTCAGCCCTGCACAGTCCCTCACTTAACTTGCCAATGACATCATCACACCGGGACCAGTTGCGATATTTGGATGCCCCTGTAATTTCCAACTCCACTCCCCTAGCCTTTCTGTCCTTCCCAACTCGCAGATTGTTGTGGGGTAAAAGTGCAAAATGATGCACTTGTTTACACCAAATTCAATGAGTAAATGAAATAAAACTGATGACTGTATTCTCGTATCCCTTTCCAAGTGGTTCTCAAGAATGGTGGGGTACGTTTAATTAAAGCACTTTGGCTAAGGCTTCTTTGTTCAACCCATGGCTCCGAAATAATCCCATTTTGGTTTGAATAAATATTGTTGTGACTCAGGACAACAACACAGACTAGTGTTTGGAAGTTCTCTCATATCAGTCCCCTACTCACAATATTCTGGAAAATCTTGGTGTGTCTTTCGAGGAATAATATCACTGTGTTTTTGGTTTTTATGGTTGTTGTTTTTTGTTATTTTTTGGGGGGTGGGTCCCAGCTTGTCAGCCTATAAGTCTTTTGAAATTTTGAAACTTTGAGGCAGACATTGTTCTGTTCAGGAATTCTTTCATTTTCCATTTCAAAGCTCCTTAAAATCTGGTCTCAGATCCCAGACTAGAAAGGGAAAAGGTGTTTCAGAAAAAACTAAAAAAAACAAGCATACATTTTCAGTTCTAGGTTAATTGAAAATGAAAAAAATCTCTAATCTCCAATTTAGAAAAAGCTATAGCCAGAGCAAGTATGTCTAGGTTTCCTTCCATATGTAGATCTGATGTTGGCTCAGGTTTCCCCAGTGATAATTTATTACCTGCTGGCTGAACTGGTGGCCTTCTCCTGAGGATGGCTCCATGAGAGATTGCCCTTTCTTTTTAATTGTAGCTTTTAAGTTTTTTATTTTGAGCTCAAGCAAGCATTATATGTAGCCTATTTATAATCAGCTTTATTTTTTCCAGTCATATTCCCTAAGGCTATTACTGACTCACACTATGAGGCATGAGGTGCTCCAAAAGGTCATAATTAGTCCCCACATCGTGGGGCTGGACATGGACTTTGAGGGAGCGTGGGAGATTAAGCCCGACTGCCCTTCCTGACGCCCTGTGGTGGGATTGAACCCATGATACCTCGCTTGTCATCTCCTGAGATGCATGCCATACTGCTGAGTTACAGCGACTCAGAAAAAAATGGTGCTCCCCAATTTCTTTGTGTCACTCTAAAGCTGCATTTACTTATTTTTTTTCCTTTTTGATGGCTCCAGTCCAGAGAAGTCAGACTAACAAATGCAGGTTTCTATCACTAAGCCTTCAAAGATTTTGACACAGAAACTGCTAAGGTCAAAGGTCACTGGAGGGATAGAAAGATGCCAAACATTGCACCCCCCCACCAAATATTCAAATGTCCTTTACATCTGGAAGTGAGTGGCGGTTGGAGGAAAAAGCTTGAGGGGTTTATAGTCCATATTTTTTATGTCTACACAAAGGCAAGAAACCTGACCTTTTACAATTGGAGGTATATATATCCCAGTTGATTCCCACCACTTCCATTTTTAAATTCATTCTCAGTGATTTAATCAGTGCAGAAACTGAAGACCAATTCCAGCACTTATCCCTTTTGATTGTGTCAGAGGGTCAATAGGTCACTAAATATAGTCAGCCACAAGCTTATAGGGATGGTGCGTGAAGCTTGTCCTCACTGCGTCAAAGATATTTGACTTAATATTGGGAGAGGAAAAATCATTTTCATAGTGTAAGAGTAAATTACAGAGGTTATTTTTCATGTGTCATGAAAGGTACATTTTGGTTGCACATCCTCACCTGAGGTTGAATGATATTTCATCCCTTCCCCCAAAGTGTCCAGTTCTAAAAAGAGTGATCACCTAGCCAATTTCCTTGTGTGTGTGTGTAGTGGTTGGGGGTAATTTGGATGATTCCCTGCGACGATTCTGGTTACTAAAATAGCCAATCGTATGGGCATAGAGATGTTCATGTATTTAACAATTTACCAAAGTATTTGAAGTCAGTCCTCATTTTTTCAGTCCCATTTGAAATCCAAGAGATTTAGGAATCCTTACAGTATTTTTAAGATGATGTCAACAATCAGTGTAATACCAACATGACATCAACCTGGTTTATTTATATTAAGTACTATCTGACCTAATATTGCCCCGTATTTGCTTTACATATACATTTATTTTTCCCTAATGTTCATCAGCTTTTAAAAAAAAATTTTTTTTTACAAACTTGGAGTACTGGATAAATAATACTCAAAATCAACACCTGCCCCGCTACTCTCCTTTCATAAAGTTGGCTCTTTTGACGGTGGATGAAAGGATTTTACAATTTTCACAGCGAAAGCAATCACCTTGACGGCACTGCCCTGGTAAGGTTGCTGCTGACTACTGATGTAAGTTCCAACTTAGATCTTTCAAAAGTTTTATTTCTTATATTTTCATACAACTGATTTGATTCCTCTGCCTAAATTCATTATTTCAACACCATGTGCACTGAGTACCTCACCTTTCTACCAACTCCATCTTTGCAGAGCCAGTTCCTAATGCCAAGAGGACTGAATGGGTCTCTTCAAGTCTTTTGCTCCTTTGGGGTATCTACGAAGGGTCAGTTAAGAGGGGGAGTCATGGGCTGCCAGTTAATCTATTTATGAGATGTGTGCTTTTTTTCTAAGAGCTTGAAAGTAATTCCATTGATGAAGTGTATATATTTTTAGTTGTAGACTGATTTCAAAATGGTTGAAAAATATTTTGTTTTGCCCTTTCTTTCCCTTCGCGCCCCTGTGTGAATCATTGAATCTGATGTCAGAGAATGATGTTGGCTTTTTTGTTTTGTTTTGTTTTGATTTGTTTATTCTTTAAATACCCTTTATGAATCCAGGGTAGGTTTGCTGAGCAAGCATGCTCTTGGATTAATGTCCTCACTATCCACTGAGCTAACCGGGGACACTTAAAAGGTGTATACTTTAGAGCTGGATTTGAAATAAAATTTAAAAAGTCCTATCGAGATTATGGTGTTTTTCGATCTGATTTGTTGGTCATCGGAGATGATGGTGGGTAGTCCCTTCAGAATTCCTTAATATGTGCTGCTCATAAACATGGTGTGATATGCATTTGGTAAGATTTTAAAACTGACACCACCACCCCCCCCCCAAGAAAGAAAAGAAATCCTCACCAAGACCTAATGTGGATTTGCTATTTTCAACAGACTAGTGAAAAGCCTGTTGATCATGAGAAGACCGCACATTCACATAGATTTCTCTCTGGATTTCTCTCTTGTACATTTCACAACACTGTTCGGCAGAATACTCTCAGAATTCAACATTTCTGTCCTGCCCTCATGTTAGGCATGCAACCTTTTCAACTAAGAGTCATGTCCTCACCAATCTCTTTAAAGCATTTTAAAGTGGAGATGGTTGTAAATTGTCCTTCCTTCGTATGGCTGGAAATGCTGACCTGTTGCTGCAGGACCTCAGATGGACAACAGATGCCTAAAGTCAAGGGAGGGCCAAAGTGATCCAGAGAGGGCCGGTGTGGGTGAAGGGCTTTGTTGATTGGTAGACTGAAGTGTGTATCTTCTACTAACCAAGGTACTTATTAAAGACAATTGGTTGACTAATATAATTAGGTGTCCAATTGCTTGGTTAGAATAAAGACCTGCACGAACACCGGCCCTTTCTGGATCACATTTGCCATCGCTGTCCCTAAACAGTCAAACACTGCCACAAAAGGTCCCAGAGAGTGTTCATAAGGGGTGGCATAGCTCGGTATATAGAACGGTCAGTTCTACTAATCACAGATTGGTGGTTTGATCCCTGACCCCTGCAGAAAGCAGGTTGAGGTATCCTTGAGCAAGACACTGAAACCCAAACTACTCCGTAAGCAATGGCTGCACTCACTGCTCCTACAATACAATAGGATGGGTTAGATGCAGAGAAAATGTGCTTTGGTTATGTGGCAAATAAAACAGTTCTATTTATATATTTTAATATTCAAAGTTCATTTTACACCTGCATTTTTCCTTTTTTTAGTTTACACTAAGGCTCCATTTAAAAAGTAATCTAAGTATGGCTGTTGGATTATTTGAAAAGTAACTTAGATCAGATGTGTTTGGAAGACAAAGTTGAAAGATTAATTACAGTACATAGTAATTAACATTCAGAGCCAAATATAAATATGCCAGATTTAGCCACCAGGCTCATTTTCATCTGTTATCCCCTCGCAAAATAAAAACAGGACATATCACCTAAAACGTATTCTATACAATAAGCAGATACTACCAACACGTACTATCTAAAACTCGCTCTACATAATAACATATACTACCTAGTACATACTAGCAGCCATACTACCTAAAACTCATTCAATATAATAACAAGCCCTGAACATGTTTGAGATGAATGATGCGAACAGTCGGAATACTAGCAGAAAAGAATACAGTCATGAGCAACGGGATAAGCAAACTTGTTTAACTGCAGGAAAACACCATTATTTAGAAAAAAAAAGATTTTATGATGTCATTTAATTAAGAATCTGTTCAATCCTAGAATTTAGTTGAGTGTCCACTTTAGTTTAGTCTGGTTGAGTAATTAATTCTCGCAGGAGATGACCATTCCAGACGAAGCGCTGATCTGCCCGCTCCATTAAACTCATCTCTTTAAACTCTGGTATCAGCCAGGCACTGCAGAGTGTGGGTCAGGTCACAGCACATAGCATCTATCAACCAACAATGCTTTGACTATTCAGCTCCATCTGTTTTTATCATTTGTAGTGTGTGCCAATGGCCATCCATGCTTTGTTGGGAAGGTATAAATTGTTTTGTTTTTTTAAAGATTTTATGTCATTCTTCTGAATTATTTCTCAAAATTGATTTAAATCTAAACAAACATACAAATCATAAAAATAAACCACTCAATCGATGTCCTCATGGACTCTCTCATAGTGTGGTAAGCCAGTGTCTCTATCAATATGCCCCAGACTGTGGAACACCTGTTGGTGGCCTTCACCATAAGCCAAGTCCATGGATTTGATCTTGCAATAATGATTTACCAACCCAACTAACATAATATCTGCACCATATTATGGTTTGATAGTCTCAGTATAGCATTTGTATGTTCTCAATAGATTCAATCTATTTTTGTTCTTATGTGCTTAAAGTGGAACTCAGACTGGGCATATATTAGGAGAAGCTTGGCAGAGGTCTGAAGCTCCAGAAAGGCAGATGACGTCTACCCAGACCCACATTCTTCGGCTCTTTACTCACCTTGCCATGCTACAAGGATCCATAAGCAACGACCGAGTGAGATTTCCTTAAATACTCCATCAAGAAATGAAGATTTAAATGGTCCATTTTAAAATATAAAATTATGCAGTGGTTATGTAGTCTTATATCTTACCTTATCTTATGTTATCTTATCCATGTCTGCTCTGCCTCTCTGTTTGTTGCAGGTGATCAGTAAGATGATCCACCCTAACATACTGAATGTTGTAAGCTTCCTTTGGAGTCACCTAGAGGGGGACATGAGCACATTGGGACAGACCCTGGATCGGAACATGGATGACACTGCTGTCATTGTTCATCTGATCCTCAACAAATCTGGAGTTCAATGCAGGTGACGATACCATCTTTCAGTGATTATCAACCTACTCTTTTTATTTGGATAAAGGCATAAGACGAAACCCTGTTGAATTTTACCAAAGGTCTTCGTCCCACAACTGACTTGTCCTCCAGACATGGACGAGAGCAGTGGGAGAAGTTAGTCTGTGATCTTGCCATAGACCCACTCCGTAAGGTAGTGAATACAGTGAACCCTGAACATGAACGTAGTTCAACACATAGCCACACTATATTCTCTCAGAGACTTGCTTGTTTCCCAGGATCTGAAGAAAGCTGGCGAAAGCCCAGAAGAGAATTGGTGGTGACGACAGCAACCCTGAAGGCCCCCTGATGAAGAATTTCTACAGTGACCCTGGATCCATGCTGCCCCTCCCCTCTGACTGTCCTACACGCCGCTCCTCCTTCTGGAGCCTTCCAGAGATGATGACCATGGAGGGCCTATCTCAGTTGATAGAACATGCTTATCCTGTTCCTTAAGAAGGTATAGTAGAGACACACCATTTGCAGGAGAAATATGTCATAAGTATTTCATTCTGTGTCTAAGGAATATGCAATTGTGTTTACCGTACAAATGGTATATCTCTTTGTGCTTTGGTCCCTAGATACAATGTATCAGATGGTTGCATCACCTACTTGAGTTGGCTGCATTACAATCAGACCTTTTGAGGGTTTTGTCCCCTTGTATCAGACACCCTACCCTCCAGTATTGCACAGATGCTACAGCAGATACCAGCAGGTATATTAACACTATATCACACCTCTAACTAAAAGTATAACTACATTGAAAGTATCTGTCAAAATAATACTACTTTGATATGTGTACACACACTCACACAATTTCACTATTTCATCATGTTTAAAGGATACCAGCAGAACAAATTGCTGGAGAGGATGAAGAAATTCATAGAGGTGTGGAATTTCCTTCAACTGGACGTTGCCAAAAATTGTAAGCACATATGTTTCAACTTGTCCACATCTGCAGATATCTTTGTTAGTATGATGAATATTTCAGGAGCAATGTTACTTTTTTTTAAAGTTTTGGGTGTGTAATCTGAACATCTGCTTCCTTCTATGGATCCCTTCATTTCCTTACTCATGCCTTTTACTGTACATAGCAGCAGACCTGGGTGCGGAGGTGCAGATGTGCAAGGAAGAGATGACAATGGAGAGTTCTGGGGAGTTTCTCATACCATGTCGACATGGGCCAGGGTCATGTCTTCGAACTCTGGTAGATTTCTTATCGGGGACTCACAACAGTTTAGTTCAGGAGGCTAGGAGACTGTGTCCCCATGGAGACAGGCCGGTCAAGTTGTTCATGGTCAGCCTTGTACATTTTAAATTCTAAATAGAGATTTCAGCTATGATTAAATCTTTTAAGGCAGAATGTGCCACGTTAAGACGGTATTTCCTGAGGACTACAGTAAGATGAAGTGAGATGGGATGAGATGAGATGAGAGGCACTTTCTTCATCCTGTAGGGAAACTGAGTCCCTAATCCTTTTGGAGAGGATATCTGAGACTCAACTAGGCCTGTGTCATCCAGAAAGAGACTTGCTTCCCCTGCTGTTAGCTCATTGCCAGTACTGCTTGAGGAAAGGTCAGGAGACAAATTGCAACTTGCTCGGGATCCAAACCCAACTGATTGATCGCTTCCTGGCTGGAAAACCACTTCTCCAAGTGGTGAGATCACAAGTGATGCAATCACACCAATGAATGCTGGATAATGTCGACCATTTTAACTAACATCACTGGCTTCTTTGATGATAATCGGGACACCTCAAAGTTCCTGAACAGATGACTACAGGACTTCTCATTGGTTCTCTTAGAAGTCAGAGGCAAGATTCATCAGGTAAATCCATCTGACGTCTAGACTTGAATGCCTTTGGAAGTGTGTTTTTTTTTACCTTTATCATAATCAAGGGCATTCCTTCAGACAGGAAGGCACCAATTTCTGAGCACCTCCAGACATATGTGCTTACTTATGTTGAGCCAATTGAGTTATCAGTCACTTGATAATTACTCCCTGGAGGATTCTTCCTCGTTCATCCTGTTGTGAGAAGATCACACTTTCTATATGCTAACTACTCTTGTTTATTCAAAGAACGTTGGTCCGTGTCCCAGACCAAATCCAATGGTATTCAATATTAATTCATTTGCATAGTTTTCCCCTTGCTGTCGGAGCCAGTGAGTATCACTGTATCTATGTCACATATTTCATTGTATATTCACTATATTAGCAGAATTGCTCTGTTACATTCAGAGAGCCAGCCAATCAGCTACTGGACGGTGCTGGTCTCCCCTGGCCGCAATTGCAAGATTAAAGCCAGCAGAACCTTTTACTCTAAAAGTGTCGACTTCAAGAATTTATTTTACAATAGGAAAATTCTTCCACATACCTTTCTTGAAACTTTGACTCAATTTACTAGCAACACTGTTTTAAATGCCATGACAAGAATGTTCACAGCAGTTTCCCCCTTGGGATTTGAAGAGGCCATTCACTTTGTTAGAGGTCAAATTCCTTTACCCAAACTCCTCTCTGTTTCCATTCACCAAGAAACCCCCCCCCCCCCCCCCCCCAGGCACCCC
>OMLC01036077.1:0-10698 GCA_900302585.1 Regalecus glesne
TATGTATGATGGGAGAAAGGAGCAGCAATGCACCTTGAGCTGTGTGTAACCATGTGTATGAGTGAGAGGTAGAGAGGAGTGGGTGAGAGAAAACTCAGAATGGGATTTTTCCCCCTTATTCAACCTCACAGATGCAGACGACCTCTGATGACAAAGATGGCCCACTGAGTGCAAACAAAGCCCGAGCATCCCTGCAGAACATTTCAACAGCTCTCCTAAGTGCTCCAAAGTACAAATGAACAACGGACCAAGGAGGAGAGCAAAATGGATCAGATGCACATGACTACCAGTCACACCGACTGAAGATAAAAACTTTCTTCTAATGATGGAGACAGTAAAAAGGAGGCTCACTGTTCCAAAAGAAAACTGAAGACAAAAGCGATCTGATTGACAAACATTATGAGGCTGAGAGAGACATGTTTTCCATCTCAGGATTAGACCCCATGTTGTGGTGGTGTACACAGACGTAGATGGAACTTGAGGGATTACGCCTGATGCCCTTCCTGATGCCCTGTCGTGGGTTTGAACTTGCTACCTCTGGCTCATCTGTAACCAAAATACACACTCTACCACTGAGGTTCAGCAGCCATCGGGAAACATCCATCCATCCATCCATCCATGCATCCATCCATCCATCCATGCAGCCACTGGGACAGATAGATGAGAGACTGGGAGAAACATGTGATTAGATGAGTGAATGATGCTGCCGACACTGCCGTTTCAGTTGCCAGGTGTACACATATGTATGATCCTAAATGCAGATGGCCATAAGTTGAAGAGGCTGTAAGTTGACAACTGTCTGTATATAAAAATGGTATTTCACTCATATTTAACTTTTACCTTTCTATTTCCTGGTAATGTTTCCCTCTTGAACCAACATACCAGGTCAAGTCCCTTGTATGTTCTGGAACAACTTGGTAATAAATACAAGTCGGATTCTGACTTGTGGCCCACGTGGTGCAGAAAGAGGCATGTGTCAAGAGTCCTTGATAAGTGAGTGTCTTTGCGTATGCTCAATAATCCATGGAAGGAAGTTACCAAGAGGGTGAATCAGTTCATCTGAGTGCAGTGTTTATCAAGAGAAACGTTTCATCACTCACACAGACAGATGAGTTAGACTGAAACTGTCACGTTATAAGAGTGATGAAATGCTTCTGTCAGTAGATGCTGTGTCCAGATGAACTGATTCAACTTTTTTTTTTTGGCTTATAAGCTAGGTCAGTATAAAAGCTCTTTTCCAAGCCCTCCATTGCAACACAAAGGATACTGGACCATTGTGGCCTTTTCACCATAAATGACTACCCCAAGCACTGGTCAAGAGCATTCCACATGATCACACAACTCCTCAAAGTGAAAGACTCAGTCTGCCAAACAAAGGATGGGACAGCTTTCTCCCCACAGAGTTGCAAAAGCTTTCGTCATTGCATGACTTCCTCCTGCCTTTTGCAGAAACGTGCTGAAACCTTCCAGAGTGATGCTATGTCCATGTCCCTGGTGGTCCCTGCCATCTTTGATGTGCTCAGCCACCTTGCTGACTTGGAACAGACCACCAGTATCTGAAGCCGTGCCAGTCTAGTGCAGAAAATGAAAGGACATGTGAACCACTGCTTTGCTTGGCTCTCAGATCCAACTGATGAAAACTTGCAGCAGTTGTCCATTAGGTCAAACCTCCTGTGTGTGAAGCTGTTGTTGATGTGGGTGAGGATGTTATTCAGGAACTGCTGAGACAGGCAAAAGACTATGCGGCCAAATCCACTTTGCCAACCACACAACATTAAGACCAGTCTGAAGATGATGCAAAAGAGAATAATGAGGAACCAGAAGTATCACTATCCTCATCGAAGCAGCCAGCTGTTAGGGTTCTTTGAAAAGGATGAAAATGGACCTCTACAACCTGGGTGAGGTAGTGGATCAGAAAATCTAAGGAAAAGCTTTCACAAGCCACCCCTGATAACACAGGAACGGCTTTTTGACCAGCAAAGAGTGACACCTTTTAAATCACGGGCTAAACCCCGATTGACCATCACAGGTCAAGTGTATGTTCTTTTAACTTTTACCATCAACATGGCAGCTTACGTGTGGGGCTTTGCTGTCCGGTGTCCAGTCCATCCAGTTTTATGTCTAGTATTTCCTTCCTGTTGACTTCTCCCTCTATGTCCCATACAGACAAAGTCCTATCACTAATTCCCTGCGGCATTCATTGATTTTGTTATGAAACTGCAGCAAAATGTAGATATCTCGGCTGCCGCTCTACTTGTTTGGCTATCTGATGCTGCGGAGGCCTGTGATTGGTGTGTCCCTTGATACTGACGATCGGCAAAATGCAACTGGGCTTTGTCTGAGGCTTACCCCACACACTGTGGCCTCCCCGGAATCAGCCAGAGATCCAGTCATGATGACTCAGCTGCTCATAAAGGGCCTTTCTTCTTGGTCGTCCATCTCTCCGGAATGTGCACCTTGAGGTTAGCACTGACTATGGTCCCAGGGAGAGTGGGAGGCTGTCTCCCTATATAGCGTTCATCTGCATGGGATGCTCTACCAATGGTTCAGAGAGGACAAGCTGGTTTTACTTCTTTTGTTCACACTATTGGGTAATCGATCTAATCCAAAACCGGAGACGGATATGAGACGGACTACAGCTTCTTCATCTCAACGTGCTCAGTCTGGTAAATGAAAAGGACTTCAGAATATGGGCTGACTCAACTGACTGACCTCATGGTGTTTTCTGAAACCTGGCTGAATGAGACAATCACAAATGACATGACTCATATCGAGGGATACATCTTTAGAATGGACTGAGCTAAACTAGGGGGAGGGATCACGGTCCCTGTCCAATCAAAATCAAACTGCATTTGCACTGTCCATTAGCAAACCAAACTGGTTTGAGTGGTCGCTAGGATGGAAAAGTGCTTTATTATAAGAAGTCTAATTATAATTGACCTTTTTAAGCCTCAACAATTGAACATCCCTCCCTAAATGGTTCAGACATTATTGTGGTCAGAAGTTACTGCCTTCTGCTTCAAGTGAAGCGGCCACTTTGTTTACCAACCTTCTTCACAATTGGACTAAATCAGTCGGTGTTACTTGGATAATCTAAACTGGGACTGGTTATCATCATCTTAGAATCCATCATAGGACATTTGTGACACAATTATTGCGCAACTTATAACTCACCAAACTGGTCAAACCAAAAAGATCTGGTTAAATTAACCCTACTTGACCTCATTTTCACAAACGTACCCTGCGGATTTTCCACGGAAGGAACTTTTTGTAACTGCGTTAGTGATTCTTGTGGACTGTGGTAGCTCAGTGGCAGAGTGTGTGCTTTGGGAACTGAGAAGCCAGAGACAGCGAGTCCGAACCCAAGGTGTCAGGAAGGGCACCCGGCCCCAGTCCCCCAAGCTCCATCCATGTCTGTGTCCACAACCCACACCATGGGGACCGATATGACATGTGAAACCGTCTTCATTAGAGATGACTGTGCCATTGTCTATGTGAAAAACAGTACAATTCCCAAGAGTAAACCATGTTTTATCTACAAAAGTCAATTCTAACATTTTAATAAACAAGCCTGTTTGCATGACCTTAATATAGTGAACCCAGGCATACAAGTTTGGATTCCACCAGAAACTTTATGTGGTTCAATCTGACATTCTGCTCAGGTGTGCACAAAGAAAAACTCAAACTCAAATGGCCTTATCCCCTCACACAAAGCACCAAATTGACATTCAACAGTCAAGAGAGAGGAAGAGCGAGGGGTGTGTTTTACATGCTATGATTAGTCCCCGTGTTGTGGACCAATCACATATGATGGACACAGACTTAAATGGAGTTTGGGGGAATCAAGACTGGATGCTCTTCCTGATGCCCCATGGTGGGATCAAACCAACACTCTACCACAGAGCCACCACAACCCCACATTAAACTGACAAGTAACCCACCAGAGAACTGCTTTTTGACATGGATATCAGATTTATGGTAGGACATGAACCACTTAATGACCACACCAGGTCAGCACTGTTGACCAAAGGAGGAAGATTTAATCCCATCCCCGAACAAGACAGAAACCCTCACCTCACCATGTGATGGAGACAGGCCAATGACTTGAATTGATCAATTCACTTCCCCCCTATCTCTCATGTCATAATCATGAATTACTTTTGATCTTTACAGGCAAGAAGAATGACTTTTATTGTTGGCCTTCTTGATCCTCCATATGAAGCCCCCTCTCTTTCACACACACATTAACACCCCCCCCCTCCTCCTCAGAGCCTCTGCTAAAGTGCTCACCTTATCTGAGGTAATGAATTCTTGGGACTACTTCCAATCTACTTCAATTGAACTTTCCCTAGTTCTGTACGTTTGAATTAATGTGAATTAATTGGTTAATCATCCAGTAATTGAGTTAATACGACTCGGCAAGAGGTTTTCATGATTAATAGTTCAACTCCCATATCGGTGCGATAAAACACGACAGTTGTTAAAATTCAGATTTAATGCATAGTTCGCCCTATGGCCACACTGCCATCTAGGAACCACTTTTGGTAGAACAAGCATTTTGAAATACTGACATAGCCGAATGACCATTATCGTATTGACTTTCTTTAAAATGTATCACTCAATGCATTATCTAGTAACGATTTGAATACTAACGTCTTGTAGAATCGAAATGAATCCACTTCCACTTAGAGCTAGCCACAGCTTAGGGAACCACGGTCTCTTGGGCCATCAGGCCTTGTTGACATCCTGTATTCCTTGGTGCCATTATCGCAGAGGGAAGTTGGATGACCTTTGAACGACGGCCAGACCTCAGACACGTGAAGCACAATTTCTTCTCGTGAATAAACTTGGCTTGCTCAGAGATCGTCTCATCCATAAATTTACAACACTTGTCTAGACTGGAGTGGTATGTGTCCAGGGTGTTGCTCCAGCTTTCTTTCAGAGCGCTGGGATGGGCTCCAGTTGATGATGGATGGACGGTGTGGTGTGACCTGCCTTCTCACAGGAGACATAGATTGTAGTGATGGCTTTCTTATCCGAGTTGGCTGCCAGTGCCTTTGCTCCTGCACCTCTCATCTTTGAAACCCGGATCTTCTCGTTTTCACTTGATTTTAGAGCAGCAAGAAATGTTATTGGGTTGCAAATGATTTTAGCTTCGAGTAACTTTATTCTCTATTCACTTGTGTCATTAAAATCATGCAATTTCTAAGTGTGTGCCGATGGATTCACATGATGTGTCAGCATTGATGACAGAAATTAGTAAGTATGTAGGTCTATTGAAAGGGCATAGCCTTCAAACATCGTTCCTAAATAGGACCTTAATGAGAGCATTCTTTCCCATTAGAAGGCACTGCAGTATCCCTTTTCCCCCTTTCTGCTCAAACAAAGAAACATGAGCGTTCCTTAAACATCCGCCTAACTATAAACGTTTCTTACTCTATCTGAGCAGCCCTTCTGACTTTATTACTATTATTATTATTATTATTATTTCACCTGCTTATGTCTATGGCTATGCACCCCTGCTCAGGCTTTTTTACAGTATCCTGGCCCTCTTTGCTCTTGGCCTTGTATTCTAAATTTCTGTTGACGAGATGAAACCTGATCATGCAAGCAACATCGCAAGACTGAGAGGACGCCCAAACCATAAGCCAAGCCACTGCAAGACCATTTTTAAACATATATTTTTGAAATCCTTCATTTTAACCTTTTTGTTGCAATTTTTGAGCAGTGCATTTTATTTAGCAATTTATCTGCTCAAGCTTTTTTTTTAAATGAGTACATTAGACTCTTTTCCTCCAAGTCTCTAGAGGCTGTCGGTGAGACTTTTTCAGTAACTTTGTGGCTACAGCACAGCTCTAGCATTGGACTCTGCCACCCGCCAATACATCTAAACACACCCGTCAGCTGTGTGTATTGCTCATGTATGGTCTCAGATATGCTGAGCCTCTCAAACTGTGAATCCATTCCCTAAATTGAACCTCTGAACCAACTCCTTTAAAATGGGTCTCCTCTGGCGGTTACCACAGGAACTCAAAGCCCACTGAGCCTGTTCCAACACACCTGATGCCCTTCAGAAAAGCTTGCTCCACCCCAGCCATCCATCACTGCAGAAACAATAGTTCTTCTGCAGCCGTCACCACAGCAACCTGAAGTTGACCGATTCTGCTTCATCACACTCAAGGCTCTTTGCAAAAGCCTGCCTGTATCCTCAACCATCCATCACCACAGAAACAAGTAGGACCAATTCATCCTCTATTCATTCTACATAGGAGAGTTGATGCAAGAGAACTATCCTAAAATGTGTTTTTCCAATTGGCTTTAGTTGTCCCCATTATATTCAGATTCATTTCTGACTTTATTAACCTCCAAATGAATAAATTCATTCATTCTGTGGACAACAACATGTCAGTTGTATTCCCATTCACTCATCCATCCCTTCATCTATTTCCCTGTTCATTCGGTTATTCATGTTCAATTTTATTCACTACTTGTTATAACTGTATATATGTTTATATATTAATTTATCCCATTAATTAGTCAATAAATATTCCTATCTAAAGTAATTGTTCTGCATGTTTTCCTCATCTGAGTGGTGATATATTGATGGTCTTTATGTGCATTATGTCACACATGTTTTCGAAGCTCTATTGAGCCTAGATGGTACAAATTAGATAAATCAATCAGGCTCAGATAAGATAAAGGCTTACCATCTAAAAATGGCTGCATATACATATCATTGCAGAGCCTATTGTTTCTGTTTCTAATCTCAGTTTATCCCCTGACAATTTAACAGTTCCTGAAAATCAGCTCTGGTTCTCCATTTATTAAAACATAAAGCTCCCTCAGACTTGAATGATTACTGTCCCATTTCCAGACTGCTATGCCCTATGTAATTTAACATCATATAAATGAGAAAATAAAATCGTTTTTGATCTGGTCATAATATTCTCAGTGACTCTCAGTCAAATTTCAAATCAGGCCATAGTATACAAGGGCTGAAGCTCAGTGAATCCCATAGTAGGGTGTCAGGAAGGGAATCCAGCCTTAATCCCCCACACTCCATCTAAGTCTATGTTCACCCCCACAATGTGAAGACTAATCATGACTAAAAGTTGACATTTCTCCCAGTATATAACAGCAGCCATGCGTGTTACTAATTACATAAATTCTTTAGATCGTAAACAACACTGTGCAGTTGCATTCGTTGATTTGTCAAAATTGTTTAAATCTGCAGATTATGAACTATTATTACAGAGACTCCAATGTAAAAGCTTTAAAGAAATGGTTTTGAATTGGTTCAAGAACTGTCTATCCAAAATTAGTGTGTATTGGTAGTCGGACTTGTAGTATATGAAGGTATCCCTCAAGGATCTACTTTAGGCCCTATCTTATTTTCCATTTTTATAAATGACTTCGTTCAAGGAAAAAAATCCAAGATGAGATTGTATTTGGATGACAATCATTCTAATGGTGGCATCCTCTTTGAATCAAGTCAGAGAGCTTGATTCAACGGATTCTTTCCAATCACTGCTGCTTTCATTTTTAAAATTAAACTGGTCACAAATTTAAAAAAAACCTCACTTACTTTCGCTGTAAAGTAACTGATCACACTATCTTTACATTGGAAGGTACATGCACAGAAAGAGCTCCTTTTTGCAAGTGCTTAGGCTTATAGCTTAGTGAAAAGTTGGCCTTTAATGTATAAATTGAAAATCTATGTAAAAGCTTGGACCTAAATTTGGGTTTTTACCTTCATAAAAAAAAATCTATCTGAACCCAGAATCTTTTTTTGCAAAGATGCAACGATAATTTCTATCTGTATTAGACTATGGTGATATGATTTGCATGCATGCAACTTCCCCCTTACTTGAAAAAAGGGATTCTGCATATCATGCTTCATTAGTAACAAGCTCACGCGCTCAGTGTTACAATTTATATGACGCTTTCAGATGGTCCTCTCTATAAAAAAGGAGAAAAATAGACATGTTGGTGCTTATTACCAAGACATTGTAACTTAAACTACATGCTTATATCTCCAACTTTTTATCCTATCATACAAGTAACTCTGGTACTAGATCTATTACCCTGATTCTTTTCAATGTCTCCAGGGTGCACTAAGAGCTTGGTAAAACTGCTTTCTCCTTTTATGCACCTTCTGCACGGAATGAGCTGGAAAATTCCATTACCTTTGAAGCACTCCTTTCTTTGGATACTTTTAAAGGTCTTTTACGTACTGCCCTGAAGGGAACATGTTGCTGTTTTAAGTAATCCTTGACTGGACGTGGACTCTGTTATGGATATCGCTGGTATGGCGTGTGTGCCTCTCTTACTAGTTTCCCGGTAAAGCTTTTATGCATTTTATGTATTCAAAAGGATAGACAAAAACATTACTTCATGAGGTATATGGAAGAGGAAGTGTGTTAATTGGGAGCATGTGTAAGATATAAACAATAAGTAGAAAAAGTTGTATATTATACAGCATTTGTTGAGTATATATATCATATATGTATACTTAGATAAATGTATTTATATAGAGATGTATTGGATTATATAGAGATACAATGCTTGTACATATAATTAAAAATAGAATAAAACTATATAATCTATGATGAATAGTTAAAAAGGGGTAGGAATAAAAAAGTGTATACTGCTTCCTACTCCTTTTTCAAACAGGTTACACGATCATTTATCTGTTTCTCATTTTGTTGTCAATTTTTCTATCTTGTGTGTGCGTGCGTGTGTGTATGTTTATATACAAATAAATATGTTAAATGAACAGATACATTTGTGTTTTTATACTTATTCAAAAATTCAAAAATTTAATTCATTCATATTCATGTGAAATTATCTTTGATGTGAAACTGCTTGTGCTACCCTATTGACCAGGACTCCCTGGAAGAAGACATCTTATAAAGCAATGGGGCCTTCCTGGCGAAATAAATGATAAAATAAATTAAAAACATGAACCATGCAAATAGTAAAAACGTAATCTGCCAACATTTATTTTTATATTTCTGATACATTCTTTGCACTAAGGGTGGCATGGCTCAGTGGGTAGAGTGGTCACCTGGCGATCGGAAGGTTGCAGGTTTGATCCCCACATCTGCAGAGAAGCGTGTCGAGGTGTCCTTGAGCAAGACACTGTTCCCCTATCTGCTCTGCCCTGTGATAGACTGGTGACCTATATAGGGCGTACCCCACCTTTCACCCAATGAGAACGGAGATAGGCTCCAGTTCCCCCGCGACCCGATTTCGGATAAGCGGTTGACGATGCATGGATGGATAGATGGATGGCTCGACACTCTCTGGTGGGCCGTGCCTTACCACCTCTTATTTTCACCAGCATATAGTCAATCCTTATGTATATATCTGAAGATTGCTGTGTTGTCATTCTATATTAAGTACCTGTGAGAGCTATGAAACCAGAGTCAAATTCCGTGTATGCAAAAACCTACATGACCAATAAACTGATTCTGACCATAGGCCAGCGCAATAGAGCTATGGTAACATCGGTGTGAAGCGCTGTCCTTAAAAAGAATCAAACCCGGTAGAGCTGTTGTATTCGCTGACATTAACAACACTCTCGATAGCAACAACATGCATAATCTCGTTGTAAGTTACTGTTCTTTTTTTATCCAATGCTGAGAGAGAGGGGTGTTGGGCTTCAGTTCCCCATATTAATGACACAGTAGCCTAGCAGTTGTATTTTGATGAATGGAATGTTGTATGAGAGTGGCTGTGTTCTCTGCTCTTGACAGCCTTTGAGAGACGTTTTCCATGTTGGGAAATGGGGTATTTTTATCTCCTTGATTTAGGTTTTAATCACTGACAGCATCATGGCCTATGCACTTTTGCTTTGCATGTATTCGAGAATTGCACTATTGAAATCATTGAGAGTGAATTATTGATTGCTCTTCCCACAGAAATAAGCAAAACCCAGGAATGTTTTGCGATGCTGTTTCACTTCTTGCTTATATCATCATTAATTGGAAACCATGTAATTGTTCTTGATTCATACTATTATGCATTAACTTCATTACTGCCTTAGTAATATTTAATTTCATCAGTCTGAGAAGCAGAACATTGCCTGCACTAGCTGTAGTAAAAGGGCAAAACCCAAACCTGCTTCTCTTGTCTTGAGATTACTTGATACCTGTTTTCATAATTAACAAAGGACTGCTGAATTTTCTAGGTTCAGATACTTTGTGCAATGGCATTGCAGCCGATACAGCTTTTCTTTTTAATAAGCTCCTGCTTGATAGAACGAAGAATACCATATGCACATTGTAATAAACAATGCATACCTGATTATTCAGGGAGAGCGGGCCTGATGTTAATTAGTGTTATTTTGCTATTGTCTGACGTGGTCTTTTGTGAATAAACGAGGGCATGTTCTAGTTGATTTTATATGAGACTCGGTTTAAATTGTATTCAATTAAGATGAATAAAAACGTGCTTTGAATCACAACAGGTAAATCTGTCTGCACATTCAAAACTCAATACCATTCAGGAATGCATGTAAGCAACCTACTAACAATGATTTCAGTGTCTCTGACACATTCTCTACACTTGTGCTTCATTGCCTCTTATTTTTGTCTGCATGCAGTCAACTCTCGTGTGTGTGTGTGTGTGTGTGTGTGTGTGTGTGTATATATATACATACATATATGTGTGTGAGAGAGAGAGAGAGCAGAGATG
>OMLC01036078.1:0-15244 GCA_900302585.1 Regalecus glesne
TTGATTGACAGTTGACTAATTAATCAGCAACATTTCCAGTCTCATGACTGAGCAAAACCCCCTACTCCATGATCCCTACCATGGCTGTTGCCCAGTTTCTATAAACAAAGTCAACAAGAATACCAAATGAATAAAAGCCTACAAAGAACATAACAGCAGATGAACCTGACAACACAAAAGCTAGAGCTTTGACTCAGTGCAGTGAGAACAAGCTATTCAGAATAACGATAGCAATGCTCAATTTCTTACATGACTAAAAGGTTTCTTTTATGCAAATTCATGGTACTGAGTATTAGATCATGTATTAGGCAATGCCATTATCTTAATTTTACTGAGCTTTGATGACCAAATGTCTTATTCTATGCGTTTATTGTATTGGATATGCCTACATGTGTTCATGTGCACTGCTATAATGTCCTCATTTCTGTGTATATGTGGACATGTACTGAATGTGCATCTGTGTACAGGTCATTCTATTTAAGAATTAATCAAACACAGTGTCAAGGATGAGGTCAATTATCTGTTTGCACTCAATTACAACTATTGTCACAAACTACTTACTGACTGCAGAAACTGTACTTCTGAGCTGAGGGCCTCTCGCAGAAGAACTAGTTCATTTTCTTTGTGCATGTCAAGCTCCTTCTTCAGTCTAGGAAGCAAACACAATATATCTTTCTGAAACTGTGGCAAACACTATCAGAGGACTAAAATTAAGATCTCAATACATTTACTCAAACACAATGTGCAACAGAAGTAGATGTGCATCCGTGAGTTTAACTGTTAGATATTTGTCATCACAGTGGAAACCCTCAACATTTTTTCAGCACTTTGGTAAAGGTCACTTATGGTGGACTAATGATCTTAATAACTTTCTAATGCAATGTTCCACTTGTGGGACTAATAAAGGCATATCTTATCTTATTCTCTCTGTTGCTTAAACAATAACAGGTTCACTTTGCTTTTTGAGACAAAAGAATTGTGGAAGAGTAGATAGTAATGTATTGTAGAAAGACCTCTCCAGCAATGATGAAGTCGTGACATCAAAATATCTGAATATATAAATTAAAGCAAAATGTTAGGGTCACATTTAGTTTAACAACACAGTTCAGGCAGTAGGGCTATTTTCTCTCTTGGCTGAGGCAAGCATTTTAGCAGAGTGATATAGATAAATCACAGTCTTTTTAATGGAGACCAGTAAAGTATTTAATAAGTGTCATGGGTTTCATGATTGCCAGCATCCTTAGCATTTGGGTAGATATTCATCTTTCTTTTGATATGCTGAAAATAACAGAAAAAATGTCTTTCTCCAAACACACATCGAGCCACAAACTAAAACATGTAGTTTATTCATAGTAATGGCATAATAAATGAAGTTGAGTCAGGGGTCTTTTTAACTAACCCTCACTACTCATCAACAGATATATCAATGAATAGATACAGATAAAGGACTTTGTGGTATTTTCATACTTTACAGTCATTGAAGCTTCTTACCATTATCTATATATTAATCCTAAAAGTACATGTTTTACATATCTCTAAGTTCCCAACTATGATAGAAATCCTGAACAGCATATAAAAACCTTAATCACCCTAACGTTGGTGGCCATGCCATTTTCAATTTAAACACAGCCTCACAGTAAGACAGCAAATCACCAACACAGTTATACATCCTGTGTTCTCCACACCGAACACATTTTAAATGGCCAGGGCACTCATTCAAATTGACAAGTGTTCGATTTTCAACAATCAATAAGCAGAGAGTTAAATATGTGTTTAAAGGGAGGCTATGGTGGTTGATGACATGACTGATGGTTTCAGTTAAGGATGGATAATTATAAGAGTGATTGAGAGGGAGCTCGCTTTCTCTACTACCCTCTTGCTGTCTTCCAAAGCTACTTCCTGAGCTCTTCCTGTAGTTAATCAGCCAGGGAGTAATGAAGAAGATTTGTGCGAGAAGGCTGACACATGTACAGAACGTGCGAACTCACAAAGCAGGACAAGGGAACAGGAAAAATACACTGAGGAGTTAAACGCACAGGGGAAAGTACATGAAATTAAGACTTAAGAGGGTGAGCGAGGAGGAGATGGAGGAAGGCTGAAAGCAACCAAGAAAAACACATTAGCAAATTGGAAAACAATGACTATGGCATGGAGCAACTCAACATGCCATGACATGTAAGCGTTGGTGACAACAGAGGGAAATATATGGATTCTGGTAAAATTTAGATTCCACCACAATAAAAAAAAAATCCTGTGGAAAATGTTGACTTGAAATCAAAATGAAAAAAAGTAGAAAAAGTATATGATGATGTTGGTTTGAATGAGGAATCTCTACATAGTGTAAGGGCCAATTTCAGAAGTAGTAGCATAATGAGGACCCTTCTTTCCTTCCTGGAAGAGTATTGATCTCAAGTCTTTAATCCAATGAAATAAGTTTCATGAGCTCAGACACTAGCTGCAAAAAGGTGAGGGGACATTCATTTTTACGAACATTATTGTCCGTATTTAGAATTTGGCTCAGTTACTGAATATCCCTGCCAAACTTCCAGAATAGAATAAATAGCTTTGTAGCAATTATCCTTCCAATACATCACACTTTCCATCTTTAAGAAATACTTATTTATAAGATTAAAATCCATACCTTGACGGTCTTTCATTGTTAAAAGGCTGGCATATCTGAATGCTCAGTTCTGATCAACAGAAGGTGTATCTACCCAGTTAAAAAAAAACCAGCTTTGAGGTAGTACAGACAAAGTATTATCCTTTTTTAATTAAAGTACAGACTGATTTCCTGACAGAAAATGTTTTTCATGCTGGCTGTCTCATGCTCACAATTCAAGAAACAAATAATAAAAGAACTGAAAATAAGAAATATCAGGTATATCGAACAGAGTGATTGGGATAGTCTTTTGTTAAATGCCTATACAGATAACAAAATTTTAAAGAACACTTCATCCACTGCTCATTCTTTTTGACTGATCGTTCAGGACAGATTTCTGACTTGGTATAATAAAATTATAGGAGTGGCATAGCTCAGTGGGTAGAGTGGTTGTCTGGCAATTGGAAGGTTGCAGGTTTGAGCCCTGAACCTGCAGAGAAGCGTGTCGAAGTGTCCTTAACCAAGACACTGTTCTCCTAATTGCTCTGCTCTGTGATGGACTAGCGACCCTTCAAGAGTGTATCCCCGCCATTCGCCCAATGAACACTGAGATAGGTTCCAGTTCCCCAGCAACCCGATTTTGGATAAGCGGTTGACAAAGGGAGATTGGATGGATGATAACATTATATTTCCTGAACAAATAGCTTTCAAGAAGTTGACAAAGCTGTTGCCAGTAGATTTTTCTGAAGACGTGTATTATATTCCAATGCAAATGTGTCAATATCCATTATCTTGAATGTTTTATTAAATGGTAAATGGACTGCATTTTATGGTTATAGTTCTGTTTTTTGTCCAAGCATTTCTTTACCAGGTCAAAGACACCACATGCAATTTTTTTCCTTTTTTGCATATTATAAATACCAAAAATTGATAATAAAACAATAGGATATGATTGTAGGGTTCTCCATCTCATGTTTATTTTCCTTTATAAGCTTTTTCATATCAATTACAAAAGACTCAATTTAATATTTTCTCTCGCGGTCCCAATTTCGGATAAGCGGTTGACAATGGATGGATGGATGAATATTAAGGGAATGACACAGGCAAAAGATCAGTTTTAATTCTCCAAAATAGCCTATTGTAATATTGATCATGGGAGGGAGGGAAAGAGAGAGAGCAGAGAGAGAGAGAGAGAGAGAGAGAGAGAGAGAGAGAGAGAGATTTTAGTTTTTAGAGCAAATGAAGATTGGATGACTAGTGCTGGAAATGGGAATGACCTCCTCCAAGTATAAATAATAGCTTCATGGACTAATAAAATACCATTTGGTACATATGGTCACTGTCCTGTCTCTGTTTTCAATAAAAAAATGTTGTAAGCTCCTTTTCTCTGCCTCATTTCTTGTGTAATTCAGGAATACAAGGCCTAAGAGTAACTATTAGAACTATTGGTCTGTGAGAGAACTAGAGCGTCCTGTAAAGATGAATACCACAGGTTCACAGGCAGACTGGCTTTATGAAAGCCCTATCATGAGATTAAGGGTGGACACATGCTACTGGTATCCCTCCCACCAATTAAACAGCAAAGCAGTTATCCTAGCCACATTCATAATTTCAAGATGCTTCAAGGAAAGCGGAAAAGTCATTGCAGTGCAAAACTTTTGAACATTGTCTTCTAAATTCTCCATATAAATCTGTTCTTTAATGCAAGGAAAGGAGCATTTTCTTTATGAATGTGTTTCCCTTTTAATCTACAAAGTAGCAAGCCCTTACATTTAACCTTTGAGATACTACATTTACTTGGCAGAATTATATAATATATTCAAAAACACATAATTGCTTTGACAATTTTAGAGACTCACCTTAGACAGTTACTGTCCGTAAGGGGTTTCTGGCTAACCATCAAACTCTCTGCTCTCAAAGATTCTGTCACCTTCTCAGCCTCTTGCAGTTGGCTGTCCAGGTCTTTAGTTTAAAAAAAAACAAGCACAAAATGCATTCATGATGTTAGATCATGTCGAAGGCATAGAGACATATACTCACAACTGTACACCAAATGCTCTTGGGCCCGTACTCACTTTTTATGTTCTGAGAATCTTTTTTGTCCAAATTACATTTACAGTTAAATATTTTGATCCCATTCACCTGAGTTGGAAGAACTGTCTGGTAAAACTCAAATGTACTGCAGCAATCAAATTTGATACCCGACTTAACTCGTCAAACTGAAGTAACTGTTCACATTATCACTTCTAAACTAGATCAATCCAAATTTTACAATTTCACTTGGTAATGGGTTACCATCAGTAATCATTCAGTTTGCATTGGATTAATTATAGCGTTCTTTTAGCACCACGGACAGCACTTAACTGTTTGACTTGAAATGTTAGCATGCTATTTACCGTCCTTGATGTTATGCAGGTCTTGTAGCTCAAACTGGAGGGCTGTTTTATCCTTCTGCGTGGAATTTATGTGACTGCTATTCTGGTTCATGAGCTCCATCTCTGAGCATAACAAGGACAATAAGAACAAGGATTACAGAGGGTGGGCTTGGTTTGGCCTCAGGACACACATAAGGATAATTTCTAGCAGGGCTGAGCAATATATTGAATTTATATTGACATTGGGCTATGAGAAAACCCATTATTCATACTTCAAATTGTGCAATGTGGGCATTCTTAAAATCAATCTCATAGTACAAGTAACAGGTAAATGAAGCTCCCCTGAGGCCAAGAAATACTATTTATCATGTGGAGATTGGTTCTCATTAGCAAGTCCAATAGAAGCCATTCTCTAGATCTACTTTTCAAGTCACTAAAACTAAAAAAAAGCCTAAAACTAAACTTAAAAACCACCTATTGCATTGGTATATACCTTTGCAACATCAATTCCTGTCAAAATAGTTTTAACATATTTAATTTGAACATACATTGCTCAAAGAACTTGTATTAGGACAAAGTAACACAGTAAACACAAACAAAAGTGAATCAGTTCAAATAGATAAGAAGTTAATTCAGAAATGTTATGTCACTCAAACAGGCAACATATACAGTCTGACTAAGACTGTGCAATTGTTTTCCTTTTAAAAACACATAGTTAACTAGCAAAACAAGCATATTAGTGTCCCCCCTTCAATAAGACTGCTATGACCACTTATTGACTATTTTAGTGTTTATGAAGTTAAAGTACAATAACCATGTTCTGTCACCTTTTTGTAAAGAGTCCAACTCCCTCTCCAGATAGAGAATTTTAGAATGGACTTGGCTCTCAAACCTGTCTTCTTTATTCTCACGGAGACTAAAATCATTGTTGAACTTTGTGATCTCTTGAAGGAACTTCTCCTCTTCTCCTTTAAAGTCCCTCTTTATCTTCTCCTTGTTTAAAAAGACAATTTAAGGAAGAAACTCTCAAAAACAACCCTAAATGTCCAACACAGATCCTTAGGAGAGAGAATTCACTTTTGCCATTTAGAATTTTTGGCACATTTGTGTATTGATTCAGAAAGAATCAACCAAATATTGGACATTTTTATGTCATTTCAAGCTCAATTTGCCAAGTCATAGTCAATCATATAGAGATACAGCAAACAATACCCAGATAATATCACTTAACAATACTAATATTGTTAAGTAATATTTTCAATTTATTTTTTGCGCTCATTATTCCTTTGTTATTGTCAGCAGTATAAAATGCCATTCTTCAGCTACTTGATCAAATGTGTTTTAAAATTTCTTAAGGCACTGAATAAAGGTAGATAGAGACTGCAATCCACTTCCTCAGATTGTTCACTTCTGACTAGATCCTCAGTTGTGTTGTCCCATCTCTCATGTATGTAACTGGATAAAAGTGTCTACAAAATGAAAATGTAAAATCGTAACAGTCCATTGTCCCTTTTTCAAGATGGTTAGGCTAGCTTGGCCTGATTGATGGATTACATACATATACATTTCAGTGCGCTGAATCATCTAGATAGGTGGTTGAGCAAAAACTCATTCAAGAGCTTAGCCTGTGTGAGATAAAATGTTCATTAGTGGAAATGAGACCGGGTTCAGAATTTCATTTACCAGATTTTCCTTGAGGTGGGCCTGGTGGCAAAGCAGATCTTCAATTTGTTTTTGCATCTGCTTCCCTTGTTTCTTTATCAATTCATGATGCAGTCTCACCTCGGACAACTGCTGAGCCTGCATGGACAAATGGATGGATTGATTGAGAGACAGACAGAAATACATTATACACACACACACGCACGCACGCACACGCACGTGTGTGTGTGTGTGTGTGTGTGTGTGTTGGGGGGGGTGAGTGAATCTCTTGTGCAGTGTGCATGTACGCCACTGTCAAACATCTCTTGACCAATTCTTGTCTTTTTTTCAAAGGTGGTTACAAAAGAAGGGAAAAGGAAAGAAATTTGACAAATTGTATTGGACAATCAAATCCAAGGGGTTTGAAAGTTGCTTCAGGCATGGTGTTGATATGACAGCTATAATGTATTTTCTTTCTGACTCAAGCTGAAAAGGTAAATGGACTCATTTTTAAATAGCGCTTTTCTAGTCTAGCAACCACTCAAACCCCTTTAGAATGTGTGCCTCACATTTACCATGTATAGGGGATAAAGGTCTATTTACTATGTTTTCATATTTAGTGCAGAAGGGCTAATGACTTGGAGAGCTGCAGTCTTGTTTCCACTTTTAAGGAAGAGCTGTAAAAGTTGTCAGATGTATATATCTAACTTAGTTACAAAAAATATATCAAAATAGGAGCTAATTTATAATATGTGGACTGGCAACTGAAAACCTTCAAAAGAAGATATTTAAATTTAACGTATACAATCAATCATTTATGTTATGAATTCTTTATCTTCATTAGCGCTGATTATGTTGAATACTTTTTCTCCACCAAAATAATCACTTATGCTTTGTTGTTCAAACACTGAAGTGATACTCTTTTAAAACAAAAAATAAATGGTGTAATGTGTTGTAAAAAAGCATACAAGGTATCTCAGATTTGCGTCATGTCTCCAAGCAGTTAATATATTGTTATGTCGTCAGCAACTAACCTAGTCGTTTTCTCTGCTGTTCTGGTATTCCTTTCAACAATCACAGGAAGACATTTGCAATATTTCTTAAAGGTCAATGAGCCTGTCTTGAACATTATATCTCACAGATGCTAAAAGGTTTTCTACAATAACACTAATGTTATCCGGTGGAAATTAGCCATTGATTTTACAGTGCCACTTGCAATCGATCTGCTACACTGTTGATGAAGCAGATGGGATAGATTAAGTGGTTTAATCATAAACCAGATCACCTTGTCAATATGCACTGTTTCACTTCATGTCTCATTGGTATGACTTACTAATGTTTGACTATTGAATCAAGGTTGGACTTATAATTATTTTCTATTCATCCATACAATTATAATGAAGAATTTACTGTGTTTAAAATATGCAATAAAACATTTTTTTTCATCGTGTCATACAGGTTAATCTTGAAAAACATGTTATTCAACTTGCTACCAGCTGCCCCACTTGAAATGACTTTTCCTTCCAGATCTGACATATTGAATAAAAGCGTAAATACTTTTTAAATTTGAAATATCTATCCAGGCATATTTGCACTCCATTCTTAGAATTGTACATAGGCTACCATTATCCTTGACATTTAAGATAAGGCAATGCTTAACAATGCACATTTAAACATCAGCTTTGCAAATCCACAGGTGACAAGCCAATAATCTACATCTTGCATACCCTAAACTTGCTGTAAATCATAGACCAACACTTACTTTTTTCCTCTGTTTTTGTTTTTATTTTCATACTTATACCATGAGAAGTGCAAAAAAAAATCTATTTTTATGTAAAGTTGTATTTAATGTACCAGTTGGGTTCCAGAGTGTGTTCCACCCTTCAACATTTATAAGTGAGTAAACTTAATTTATATAACACTTTTCAAAACATACATTTACAAAGTGCTTTTCATACAATTATGAAAATATGAGTAAATAGCATAAATAAAATTAAAATTAAACAAGACATATGAAGAAAAAATATGGGTTTTTAGAAGCTGCTCAAAACAATCCAAAGATTCAACAGATCTAATACTTTGAGAGAGATTGCCCCAGAGATTTTGGGCAAGGACTGCAAAGACACAGTCAACTTTTGCTTTACAGTTGGAGTGGTGGAGGAATTAAAGACTGAGGTTTTGAGGAATGGAGAGGTCAGAAATGAAAAAGACCTTGCAGATTATTCTGAATTTTAGAGGGAACCAATGGAGAGATGTAAGAACAGGGGTAATGTGGGACCTATGGCTAGTTGTAGTTAATAATCTAGCAGATGCATTTTGAATCAACTGTAAATTATTTAAAGCAGCTCGACTGAGTCACAAGCAGATGGAGTTACAGTAATCTATATAGGAGATGATGAAAGAATGAATTTATAGGGGGCGGTATAGCTCAGGGGTTTGTGCAGGTGCTCCGGTAATCGGAAGATTGGTGGTTCAATCCCCAGCCCTTTCAAGGTCATAATGAAGTGTCCTTGAACGAGACACTGACCCCCTAACTACTGCCCAGGTGCTCCAGCTGCTCATTGCTCCTAAACAACAGCATGGATTATATACAGAGGCTGAATTTAAATGTAAGAATACAATGACCAAAAAAGCGTTTCTGGGTTATTTCAAGAGCCATAAAACACAAATAGATTTTAGCAATATTTCTTGGCTGAAGATGACAGGATTGGACAAGCATAACAACATGGTGATTAAAACACATTCTGGTCAAAGATGATACCAAGATTCTTAGCAGTAGGTTCGATATTTTAATGAAGTGGACTAATCAAATTATCAACTGCAGTAGCAAAGATCTCAGGACTAACTAAGATAAGATCAGTTTTGTTACAGTTGATTAAGAACTTAATTAACTTAACATAATAACTAAATATAGAAAGGTCGTGTTTTAGTCAGGGCTAGGCAAATTTTCTTCCCATTACAATATGAACTCTTACAATTCACGATTGGAATATAATCAATCAAAGAAAAGCTTTTTTTGAAAAAGAATCCTTGAAGCTACTGATATAGGGTGTTGATATAAATAGTCTCACCTTAGCGTCAGCCTCTTGGTTGACCCTTTCACGCTTTTCAGAGAGGGCCTTGATTTTCTCTCGACATCCGCTCACTGCTACTTTTACTGATATGAAAAATAAGTAAAAGCGCAAACTAATCAAAATTGCAACACTCCAACACGTACACACTGCCACGGGTTAAATATATTGCCTGAGAGTTCTGGTTTAGAAAGTAACACTGAGTTTGAAATAGCCTGTCTCACGTTAGCATCTTCTTGTTAGCAGCCAACCAGTCAACTCACCTTCCTGAGATTTCTTGGTTCTCTCGCATAATTGCTGCTCAGTTAGGAAGATTTGCTGAAACAAGGTGTCCAGGTTCATCTTAATTTGAGTTTAGAGGGAGACGCTGTTTAAACAAAAACAGAACCAAGGGTTTTAATAGTGTATTAATCAAACCACACATACCGTTCAAAGAGAAAACGTACAATGATGACGTACGATTTTATGTCCACGAAAGTAAACCAACTGTTTAATGGCGCAGGCCTGTTGCGTAATCAAGCACCAAGTGCGCGCGCGTATTTTAAGAAGAGAAAATCGCGCCTTTCCATCACGGAGACAGTGAGACGCCGAAAAGATGTTGCAGCGTTGTTAATAAGTATATTATTATCATTATGTCATCTCCAGCTAAAACCCAGCTTAGCCCAAACCGAACAGTTGTCAATTAACAGTTTTGTTATTTTAAACTACACTTAGCCTAATGCTACCCGTTGTCCATGTCGGGAAAGAACATCCGGTCACTTGGACGGTAGAAAGGGAATAACTGCTGACCGAACAACCGTAACTCAGGTAAAGTAGCTAAGTAATTACGTTTCATGTCTATTGCACAAAGTGTTTAACACATAATGACCGCATAATTAGTAATTACAGCAAAACATGCCAAGTGACAAAATATTTAGCCTCTAAGGTTTTCCGTCTTCAAAAAAGCGCGGATGTGACGTTTCCCAAAGCACCAGTAGGTACCCGTCTCACCTGTAATAGTAACTAACGTTGATGATAATCGAGAAGAAATTACATCGTATTAAAAAGCACGTTATAACGAGTAGAATGGGAAGAAACTGGAATTATATTAGTTTGTTGAACTCAGTCTGGCCTGGGTTAACAACAGCCACCATTTGCACAGGCTACCGATGGAAACTATACAACCCGTTGTGGAGACATCCGAGGACCAAACCGGAAGACGAAGATGAAGATGGAGTTTCATTTGCTAATGCAACTTGGAAATCTCAGCAGAAGCTATATAAAGTTTAACAAGTTTTGGCCGTCTTTAATGAGAGTCACCATTTAATTACTGCAAAGAGATCCGTGGTGGTGTCGTTTGATGAAACTACATTATTAATCATACTCAAAAGCGGAGCTAGCATAGTAACCCACGTTCCGTTCACCACCCCAGACAGACGGTGGAGTGAACAGGGTGGCACATCAATAACCATCCAACACCCAGAGAAGTCCAACGCCGCGTCTCGACACATTATCCTCGGCTTTGACCAATTCTACCCGGTGCCGCCGGGACGGCATGCTTTTGATTCGGTGCCACGAAGCACATTAATGTGTGAACGCCTACTCGTTTAAACGGCCGAAGGACTACATCATTCTGACATTCATTTGGAAGATTAATATTGCGTATTGATTGAGACTCCATAAATCGCAGGTCTGATGGGCGACTAGCCCTTTCTTGGCTTGCTGCGCTTGAGAACTGCGGAGTCATCAAACTGCAGACTATTGGCATAGTTGTGGGGACCGCCTTGAAGCAATTTCCCCCTTTTCCTGACCTGCTATACGCGGAGGTAGTCGTGGATATGTGAGCTGGCGGTTCGATGGAAAAGTCACTTTGAAAGAGAACATCAGCCAAATCAACCTGGGGCTGCTCATTTACATAGGCACCTTTTCCACCTAAGTATGACCTCATTAGTGATAATAAATATGTTATCTGGTACTATGTACATAGTATTTATCAACTTGAGTCTCTCTCTCTTTCTCTCTCTCTCTCTGACAACTGGGTTGATTTATGATGGTTGAGGCTGACCTTCTTGATTGATTTGTACCACTCAATGATTTCAATGCAGAGAAAAGCTCACCGTCTTGTCATTTGTATTTAGCCAAAAGTGGACAATTAGCTTATCATTGGCTGCACTGTTTCTTCACAGCAAGAAGGTCCTTTGTTTGAATCTTGTCCAAGGACCTTTTCTGTGTGGAGTTTGCATGTTCGCCCCGTGTCTGTGTGGGCTTCCTGAGAATGCAATGATTTCCTCCCACTATAAAACGTATATAGGTTAGAGTTAATACCCCTGCCTGTGCCCCTGAGCAAGGGACTAGGAAGAAGAACTGGAGTTGCTCCCGAGAGCTGCAGTTGGTCACTGCTCCTATTCAACAGTATGGATTAAGTGCAGTAACACATTTCATTGTATGTATATACAGTGAAAAATAAATAAAGCTTTTCCCTAGTGTAGCCAATAGGTTATCTCCAAGGAGTAATGTCATGTATGTGTTTTCCTGTTATTTGTCAAATGTGTTTGTTGGGTCACTAAATAGCCAAGTTACTAATATATTGACTAAAATACATTTCTATTGCTTATCAAATTATTTTCATGGTTATCATTAAAATATGTATCCAAGCTTATTATGTCTTTTGGGGTAAAAACAGCTTGTACAAAGTTGGAGAATATGGTCTGCACTGTGCACATTGATTACAGATGCCTGTCATTAATACTAATGGGTCTGTCTTCTACTCATCACCGGCAGATGGCGACAGTCACTAGCATCTTCATCTATTCCTCCTGTATGGAGCTGGGGCTACTAAACACAGGGTTTGAATCAGCGCAAAGCGAGTCGACTCGAAAGAAAACGTCAAAGCACTGCTCTTTTCTGTGGCCATCACGGTATGTCAGGGTTATCCCGATGCTCTTACGTAACCCCAGAGTGTTTCCTCACACTGAGAGGGTCCAGACGGCCATGACTATTGCACAAACTTTTTTTCTCTCCGGTATTTGTAAAAGTGCATTAATGCCTTGCTACCGGGCACAGTGGAGACCGTGACACATGTCCCAGATGGACATTTAACCGAGTGTTTTGTGTGTTGTGGCTTTTATGGGCCATAACATCCAGTCAGCATATTTATTTAAGTTTGACTCACCTGGTCAACAGGAGCAGTTCAAAGTCTACGTTAACGCTATAACCAGCAACTTATCAACGCACCTGGGGTGGCACATATCTGGTGTCGTGCATGTCTGACAGGCACAGACGCTCCTGACCCTTGCCATGCGTATCAAGAGGGTGGGGGAGGTGATCGAATTTAATTTACAGCGTCTCAAATGCCCCCCCCTAAACCTCCTCGCAGTCCTTGATGGTCACTAACCCAGACCTGCCAGTAAAGCAGGATATTGATTCTATTGAAAAGTGAAGTTAGACACGTCTTGATCAGAGCCGGGGCGCTGACATCTCCGGGACTCGCCGCCGTTGACTCGTGTTGAGTGCACCAGTGAGGTCTGGGGACTCGAGTGGGTTGGCAAGCGCTCAGTCACACACGCGCACGCTCATCCACACGCACACACAGACGCGGGCATCCGACTCTCCGGAGCTGCTCGGATCCTCATCTTTGTCCACTAGTTTTGACTTGAGACCAGACGGGGAGAAGAAGGGGGGAAAGCAGCAGTGGATAGAGAGGATAACATCTTGGGGAGAGGCTGCCTGACAGACAGACGAGACGAGGCTGAGTCGGGGCCACTTTTGGAGGTGGAATATTTCGCATGAGGCGAGCCGGGTCTCTTCTGCACAGCGGAGCGCACGCAGCGCTGGTGTTTTTCAATGGATCTCAGTACAGCCAAGCTACCCTGGGAATTAAACCGCGGTTAAGTCTCTTTTAAAGAAAAACCCTTCTCATTCATAGTTTCTGTCTCGTTCCAACAATACGTGTCTCATGGAAAGAAAGACGATGATCCTCGCCACTCTCTATACCGTTCTCCCTCTCTTAGGTAAGTTTCTCTCCCAGATGCATGGCCATCTGTAACTCCATTGATCACTCATGAGGAAAATTAACAATTGAATATCAGTGCAGGCAGTAAATGTAAAGGTGTCCGATGTCAGATTCGGTGGTCAGCTCATATGGTGAGACGGGATAGTCAAAACTAGTGCAAAAGTCACTAAGACGCTCCAGCCTCGATCGGACCAATGTGAACGTGGTGGATTGAAGGGGGGGCAGTGCTGGTGTTGAGCCCGCACGGCTCTCGATCGTGCAGCCGGTCCAAACGAAGCAACAGTGAACTTTATTTCGTGAAGTCGTTCGGTCAGCAGAGCTGGCTATGCCGTGAACGCACCGCTACGTTTCTTATAAACAGGCTATGTTTTTCTATGTGGGTGTAGATTCTACATCCCCCACATCGAGACCACCCCAATCCTTCATGTCTTAATCCCTGCAGGCAGCTTTCACATTGGTTAATCTCCGAGTGTGTATTATTACCATACAAAAGACTGGCACGTATTTTATCTATTTATTATATTTGTATTTCCCCCGCACAGATGTGTTATCCTATGCTGAGGACAATGTGCTTGCCGGGTCCAACCGGCTTGACTGTGTGAAAGCCAGCGATCAGTGTTTGAAGGAGCAGGGGTGCAGCAGCAAGTACCGGACCATGAGACAGTGCGTGGCGGGGGGGAAGGAGAGCAACTTCAGCTTGGTCGCCGGCCTGGAGGCCAAGGATGAATGTCGAAGCGCCATGGACGCGCTGAAACAGAGCCCCCTGTACAACTGCCGGTGTAAAAGGGGTATGAAGAAAGAGAAGAACTGTCTGCGCATTTACTGGGGAATCTATCAGACGTTGCAAGGTTGGTAGGCTGTATGGCCCAGGTCTGATATCTTGAGGGAGCATAATAGATGTAGACATCACCATAGGACCATTAGCAGATGTGAAGAGCAGCTTCCATCTCTTCACATCTGCTAAAGGTCCTATGGTGATGTCTTTATAAGCTTTGTGACCTATTTGTTGTTATAGGCAACTATGATGATCAGAACCCCCAGCCCATCATCTCGGGGAGGCACTATGTATTCCCAAACCCCGCCTCCATCCCCAGCTTGGCCCCCTCTCAACCCTTATACACACACACACACACACACACACACACACACAGATGTCCTTATTTGCTGTCATTATTGCACTGTTATTAAGCACAATCGGAGGTTTTGCTCACATGTGACCCCAATTCTGCACTAGTAGATGGTTCTGGGTAGCCAGATTTCTTTTTGACCCCCTGAATCACTTCCCTAACGGGTATGAAGCCACTCAGTTCTAGCAGTGTCATTTAAACAGTGGATAGCAGGGGGCCCTTTAGTCCCTAAAATGCATCCACTCCATTTCCAGTGAGTTGATTTGCACTTGCGCAACACAGCTGACCAACCTGCCTAATCAAGCGTGTCCCTCTGTGCCACCATGGATATCGACTGACCCAAATAACCCATGTCACATGCAGGCCTATGTGAGGGAAGTGAAATGATAAACAAAACACAAGGGACACAACAACAAGTCCATGAATTTTTACGCACACAC
>OMLC01036079.1:0-13537 GCA_900302585.1 Regalecus glesne
CTTTCCTCGGCACTCTATCAAAGGCTTTCTCCAAATCAATAAATATCATAAACAGCTCTTTTCGCTTCTCCAAATACTTTCCTGAATCTGTCTAACTATAAATGTTGCATCTGTTGTCCCCCTTCCTGGTCTAAACCCATATTGCTCCTCACTTATATCCACCACTTCCTTATCCTGGCCTCCAGTACTCTCTCCGCTAACTTCATTGCATGTTCCATCAACTTGATTGTCCGGTAATTTCCACACTCGTTGCTCCCCTTTTCCCTTAAACAATGGCACCACCAAACTACTTTTCCATGACTCAGGCAACTTTCCTCCAGCTAGCAACTCGTTCACCACCTCGCAAAACTTTAGACACTTTATCTCCCCCAACATCTCTGTACATACTTGCTCGGTCCTGCTGCCCTCCCTTTCTTCATCTTTTTATATGCTCTCTTACCTCTGTACTGTTACTTCCTCCCACGGTCCCAACACTTGCTCTGCATTCACTATTCCGTCCCATTCATTTTCTACATTCATCAGACTTTCACAGTACTCTTGCCACACTTCCACCCTCTCTTCCACCTGCACTTTCAACACCCGTTTTGTCCCTAACACACGGTACTCCCACAACTCCTTTCCTTCTTTCTTCCACTGTTTGCCCATCTGTACACCTTGTTCATCCCCTCCCTGTTAATTCCTCAATTGTCTTTCAGCATGCCTTTCTATTGCCTTCGCCACTTCTCTCCGTGCCTCCTTCTTTAACTCCCTGTATCTCATCTTGTTCTCATTTCCGCCCTCCTTTTGCCATTTCTTATATGCAGCTTTCTTCTTTTCCAACACCTTTGCAACCTGATCATCCCACCACCATGCTCTCTTCGTTTCCCGCACCCTTTACTGCGCCGCACACCTTCTCAGCTGATTCTATTAATCTCTTCTCAAACATCCCACTTGTCCGCAGCCGTCTTGCCTTCTACCCTCACATCATCCACTGCTTCCTAAACCGAGTCTGCCTTCCTCTGATCTTAGCTTCCAGGTCTCAATCTCCCTTTACCTCGGTTCCCTTTCTGCTGTCTTGCACGTCCAACTACCCAGTCCATTACCAAAAGCCTGTGCCCCATAAAACTTCCTCTCCAGCAATCACCTTACAATCCCTCACCTACGACGTTCTGCCTCATCATCAAGATGTAGTCTATCTGCGTTGCATGCTCCCCAGATTTATATGTAACAACTTATATCCTCTTTCTTAAAACACGTGTTTGCCACCACCATCCCCTTCCCTCTGCGAACTCCAAAATTGACTCTCCCTCTGCATTCTTCACCCCATATCCGTACCCACCATGACTTGTAAATCCATCTTTTGCCAAACCCACATGTCCATTCCAATCACCTAATATCACACATCTGTTCTTTATCCTGCCTCTCAGCCCGCACAATTCATCATAAAAACCATCCTTCTCGGCCTGATTTAATCCTACTTGCGGTACATAGACAACAACAAAGCTGACCAAACTGCCACCCACAGCTAACTTAAGCTCCAAAATTCTGTCTGATACTCTATTTATACCTACCACTGCCTTTGACAACTCCTCTTTCACTGCTATCCCACTCCATTCTGCCCACCCTCTGATCCTTTCCAAAACCATTTGTAACTTCTCCCTTTCCCTTTCATCATCCTTGTTCCCTCTCCCTTAAACCTCACTTCCTGAAAACCACACACATCAACCCTTCACCTTTCCAACATATCTGCCACCTCTGCACTCCTTCCCTTCATTGACCCCACATTTACCGTCCCAACCCGGAGAGACACAGGGTAAAAAGTTGCCTAGTTACCTAAAGGACTTTAATTTTTAACTAAGAGAGACTTTAAAATAAAAATGAAAAAAATATAATGTTCTATTCAGATGTATAGAAAACGCTTAAGGGGGGAAGGATGTGGCAACACTGTTTATTTTGGTGTTATATTTCTGCCAGTCCACAAGGTGGCGCCAGTGTATGCTTGTTCTCTGTTGGGGGTATACTATTCAGACGGGAAAATAAGAGTTGTTGTCTGCCTGTTGTTAAAAAGAAAGATGTGAAGGACTGAGTTCGTCAAGGAAAAAATAAACCTCTCTGTGTTCACAAAGAAGTTCTCCCTTGAGCTACTACAACTTAAAAAACTAGAGGATCACAAGACCCATCAGCCTGGATTCCCGCATAGTTTTGGCTCTGCTCTAATGGTCTTATTTTTTCATCAATCCTCTCATATACCTCGAATAGTTCGAAATATTTTTCAACATGAATCCTTCCACAAACAGAGACGCACGGAAAAGGGAGGATGAACTATCACCTTTGTAGAAAAAAAATTCTAAGATTCTTCCGTCTCAAAGGAAGAGCTTGATGCAACTACTGCTAATGACATAAAGCTAGTGCTCCGCGAACAAATACTTGGTCTAGATGTAGCAGTAACCTCGGCTGTCAAGGGAAGCAGTGGATTGTATCCTTGTTCCGGCTTTACCTGATTTACGAACTGAAATCCAAAAGACTAGGGAATCTGTGAAACAAATAGGCATGGAACTTGAAAATGTAGCCAAATCTACTAAAAGGGGCCAAGACCGATTGGACATGTCTGCACGAGATGATAGGCGATCGGCAATCGAGCTAAATGCACTGCAAGAACTATTAACTACCAAGTGAATAGTTAATAGTCTGGAGGACCGGGGACGAAGGAATAAGGTAAAACTGGCTGGTTTACCAGGAGTGGAGGAGTCGGATGCAATTGGCTACTTTAAGGATAACCTCCATAAGTGGATCCCCGCATTGGTCTATCGAGACATTGACATTGATCGGGCACATCGGGTATACGAGCGAGGACAGGCTAACTCAAACGAGCCGCGCACCCTCATCTTCAGATTACTGCGTTGGCAAGACAGATCGGCTATCATTAACGGGGCACGTCAAGTTCATCCGGTGAAGTACACTTTCAACGGAGCCACCCGCCGGTCTCAGACTGATATGGTACCAACAGCTCGTATCCTCTTGTTCCTCCCGGATTACAGTCCAGCGATTTACAGCAAAGAGAAAGAGCTTCAATTCTGCCATGAAGAAAGCTAAAGACATGGGCTTGGAGCCATTTCTCATTTAACCTGCGCGGATTAAGCTGTAGTATAAAGTTGAAAAGAAGACGTTCGACTCCCCCGAAGCCGCCGAAAATGGCATTTACTCTCTCACGGAGATCCACTTCGACAGGGGTTCGACGCGATGGTGGAGCTACCACGGCGGCATCAACTACGGTCATCGAGAGCCACGGAGATTATCCACAAAAGAAGTCAATTTAATGATCATGAAAGAATGAACTTTCTCAGCGCATGCGTGATATACAAATAGACAGTCTGAGGATTCTTTCTACAAGGTATTTGGAAATGTGTAGAATGTGATATTAGTTGGGCTAGCAACTATGTCTTCTGATTGTTACTTCCGGTGCTAGTTTTTGCTATTAGCCTAGCTTCACTGGTTCGAGGGGTGATATTATTTGTTTTCATTTGACTATGGGCTTATCTGATAATACAGCCATGCGTCGGTGTGGATTATTCACGAATCTGACAATGCGCATGTTTTCACAGACCTACAGTTTTTTTCTCCGTGCGGCCTGTTTGTTTTTGTACATTTTTGCCCATCCCTTCCCTATTGCAGACATATTCATATTCTTTGTTAGAACATTGCATCTGTACATCTGTAGTATATCAGCAGTGCATCTGTACAGACAGGACAATCATGCTTATGTTTTAAGGCAGATCATAGGTGTATAGTATGTCTACGCAGACTTTGAATATATTATCACTGAAAGTGAATGGCTTAAACTCGGCTATCAAGCCAACTCGTGTTCTGGAGTATCTCCATCATAAGAGGATAGACATTGCCCTGATCCAAGAAACACACCTAAAACAATGTGATGTGTCACGATTTCAAAAATAAATATTATAAACTAATCATATCATCATGCGTCTGAAGTAGGACCGTGGAAGTATGCATCCTTTTTAACCGAAAAATGCACTGTGATGTCAATGTCACTCTTAATGATGAAAGTGGAAGACTTGCATCTACCCATGTTTGCATAAACAATCATAAATTGGCATTAACATCCATATACTGCCCAAATAAGCCTCACAGAGATTTATTTTCCTACATTGGAAGCACATTATTAGAACAAGATGACTGTTCGTTAGTGGTGGGAGGTGATTTCAATACAGTCCTTAATCCGTTTCTTCCATCCATCCATCCATCCATCGTCAACCGCTTATCCGAAATCGGGTGGCGGGGGAACTGGAGCCTATCTCCGTTCTCATTAGGCGAAAGGGGGGCTACACCCTGTATAGGTCGTCAGTCTATCACAGGGCAGAACAGTTAGGGGAAGAGTGTCTTGCTCAAGGACACCTCAACACGCTTCTCTGCAGGACCGAGGATCGAACCGTCAACCTTCAGATTGCCAGGCGACCGCTCTACCCACTGAGTCACGTCGCCCCCCCTTAATCCATTTCTTGATTAATCTAAAACCGATGGTATAGCTAATGTTTCTTCTACCCTATTAAATGCATTTCACATCAAAGATTTAATTCATGTTGATATTTGGCGCCTGCAGAATGCTACTGCAAAGGATTACACATTCTTCTCCAATAGACACAAGACTTTTTCCCAGATAGGTTACATCTTTCTGAGCCCAAACTTGATTGCCGGACATACATCTATCACTATTTTACCAATGCTACTTTCTAATCATGCTCCATTATTATGTAACATTGATCTGCCCAACATTAAGACAAAGGCCCCCAGGTGGGGTTTAAATACCTCTTTGTTAACTAATGCTAGATTTATTAGTTAACTCAAAGAGCAACTAAAATACTTTTTTGATATTAACACAATGAACTGTCCCAATCCACAAATGCTATGGGAGGCCACAAAGTGCTTTATTCATGTTTTCTGTATTTTATTCTTCTCGGCCCTTGCAAAAACCAAAGCTTCCCAGATCACAAATCTCGAAAACAAAATAAAATCATTAGAGAATTTACAAAACGTGACTTCTCAGAGGATCAATCTAGACTGCGGACATCTTTGAAGCATGAATACAAGACACTGGCTGTATCAAAGGCAGAATTTATCCTGCATAAAACAAAACAAACATACTACTTTGAGTCAGAGAGGTTTAGTCACTTGCTGGCTCTTATGCTTATGTCTATTTTAAAGACATCCATACCATGAACTCCAGTTTTATTTGGAAAGGGAGACGGCCTAGAATTCGTATGCCTACACTGCAGCGACCCAAACTTCTAGGGGTTTGGCAGTACCAAACTTTGAACTTTACTATTGGTCTTTTCAGACTAGGGCTGTCAGCACATGGGTTGTGAGCTGTTCAGGCTTTGCTTTTAGCTCAATAGCCGATCACCTATCCTCTCGTGCAGCTGCCTGAACCGAGTCCAATCGTCTTTGGCCCTTTTAGTAGATTTGGCTACATTTTCAAGTTCCATGCCTATTTCTTTCACAGATCCCTTAGTCTATTCGTTTTCTGTTCGTAACTCATTTAAAGCCGGGACAAGGATACAGTTCACTGCTTATTGCCACATCTAGATCACGTTGTTGTTCGCGGAGCACTAGCTTTATGCCATTAGCAATAGCTGCATCAAACTTTTCCTTGGAGATGGAAGAATCCTTGAATTGTTTTCTTCAAACTTGACAGTTCATCCTCCTGTGCGTCCTCCTCCTTTTCTGTGTGTCTTTATTTGTGGAAGGATTCATGTTGAAAATAATTTTGAACTCTTCGAGGTATACAAGAGAATTTTGGGAAAAAATAAGACTATTAGAGCAGAGCCAAAAACTATGCGGGCATCCATGCCGATAGATCTCGTGATCCTCAAGATATTCTATTTTCTGGTGTATCAAACAGAACTATTCAAAAAAAATCGGGCCTATTATTGGGCCCATTATTGGGCCTATATCTCTATACAGGTATGGAAGAAAGCAGAACGCTAGATGGGCGCCCTCTCTAAATTCTGTCAGAACACACCACTATGGCATACCCTAAGGTTATTATGTGGTAGAACGCCAATTTATCAACCATCTTGGTCAGCGTTTCGAGTGAATACATTGGGTGATATATATGACACTCAAGGTCTTTGTTCCATACAAGATTTAAGAACACGATTTTCTCCTCCTGTGTGCCCTTATTTTGTTTACCTTCAACTAAGACCTGCCTTATAACATATGGAGTTCCCTGGAATTCTCCTCTCCAATTACATCCCATGATACAATGGATTGCACCATTATTGGGTAGATCCTCAGTCTCTTTAATATACAGTTCACTGATACAGCACAGGGCCCAGGCTTTACCAATTTAATCTATATAGAACAGGGAGATGTGGAATATGAATATTACTTTAGATTGGGAGAGAATATGGGACAATCTAAGTATAATTTCTGAGAACATAGCTCACCAACTAATTCATTTCAAAACCATACACAAAGCCTATATCATACCCCATAAAAGATTCCTCATGAAACTGCAAGTAAATAACAACTGTCATATATGCAACACTATTACACCAGGAACATTCATACACATGTTCTGGGATTGTCCAGTTATCTCTCAGTTTTGGAGTCATATAAATTTAACATTAGCAGATATACTTGTTATTTTTTGTGTTCCTAATCCTGCTTTTTGTCTCCTTAATGACAATTCTGATATCCAGCTAAAGCAAATTTAATTAAAAATGGTATTTGCAGAGTTTACCTCTGCAAAGAAAATAATTTAGAAAATGTTGAATATGTGTATGAAATCCTTCTGGAGCCATAGCCATAGTTAACATTGTCAACCTGGAATATACAACTGCACGGCTAAATAAGGTGTGAGCAGTGACTACAAGCTTGGAACTCTTTTTAATCCAAGACAATCCTTTAGGCTAGGGGCAAAAACAACTAGGCAATTTTGGTTGTTAAGATCTGTACCTACTGAACTATGAATGTTGCTATATGTAATGTCTTATCAACATCACCAACATTTTTCTTTACTTTATTTCCTTTCTCAATTTGCTTTGCATTTAGACTGAAATGTCCTGAACCAGCAAAACTGACAATGAACGGGTACCTTGAATGTCATACTTTGAAGAATAAAGCCACTGACCAAGCAACTGTATTTGACAAGTTGGGAATGACATCATTTTGGTACTGTATATTAATCAACAACATTAATCAACATGGTAGATTCTTTACTGACTTAACATATCTTAAATAATTTAACTCACCTCATCTATGTCCATGTCTTCAGGGTTCTCCCACCTCTGAAGATTAGCTGAGGTCACAGGGACTACAACTAAGTAGATCCACCTGTGTCACACACATTACCAGAAAGACAACTATGTTAACCATCTTAGATTAGCTAGACATGCATGCAAATGCAAACACGCACGCTAGCACCCCCCCCTATCTTGCAGACATGAATAGACAGACAATGAATACAATTATTGCTGGAAAACTGAAATCGGGTAAAATTTGATGAGTGTAAAGAGTGTCCATACTGACATGTTTAAAACTATTCAAAGTTTATCTTTTGATGCATGTAAAGTGGACCAGCACTCGAGTGTCCGTTTTGGTTTGTTCTAGAAGAGCAGAAAAATTATTCTTCAGCAAAATTATTCTTACATAGATGAACACAAAAAAGTGGTGAATTGGTTCAACTAAAACTCAGAAGTTTATTAAAAAACCAAAAACATTTCTTCACTCAAACAGGTGACTTCTTCAGTCTGAGCAGATTACAAGCATCCCTCGCTTTATATACAGTGCATTGATGCCACACCCCAACAGGCTGGTTGCATATGTAAGTTGGGTCATTGACTGCACCTTCAGAGGCAATGAGCATTATTCACAAATGATTGGGTAATATTTTCAATCACAGCATTGTAAGTTGCCAACAGAAGCACTATGAGCCCTATTCAACGATGGCCGTTCCCTCTTTACATAAATGGCCTCTTTGAGCCCCTTTTCAAACCAACGTTCCTCCGTATCAACGGTGTGAACATCATCATCGTTGAATGAGCGGCCACTAGCCTGTAGATGGATGTAGACCACATTCCCGGCCTGATGTGTTGGCTCTCTTGTGTTGTGCCATCCTCTTGGCCAGCGTCAATATTACGATTGTCTTGGTTAGGAATAGAGCTAAGCATCCTCTTAAAAAAACAATCATCATCAATGTTAGGGGCATAAATATTAACCAACAACACAGGGAGTTCATCCTGTAGACCCACCACCTACAGGAAGAACCAGTGGGGTCGGGCGCACTCCCAGACAGATATATTATGGGAAGTTCTTAGGAGTATAGAATAAGAGGGTCACTACTCAGGGCCATCCGATCTCTCTTATGTCCAAAGCAAGAGTTGTGTCAGAGTTCTGGGTAGTAAGTCAGACTCTTTCCCAGTAAGGGTTGGTCTCCGTCAGGGCTGCTCCTTATCACCTATCCTGTTTGTGATCTTCATAGATAGGATCTCCAGGCGTAGTCGTGGAAGAGAGGGGTTGCAATTCGGTGAATTTAGGATTAAATCACTGCTTTTTGCAGATGATGTGGTTCTGTTGACATCATCAGTCTCTGACCTCCAACACTCACTGGATAAGTTTGCAGCTGAGTGTGAAGCAGCTGGAATGAGGATCAGTACCTCTAAATCTGAGACCATGGTTCTAGGCAGGACACCAGAGGATTTTCCAATCCGAGTAGGGAATGAGTCTTTACCCCAAGTGAGGGAGTTCAAGTATCTCAAGTCTTGTTCTCAAGTGAGGGGAGAATGGAGCATGAGTTGGACCGGTCAATGCATCGGATGTTGAAAGTTGTCTTCTCCAAACTACTCCAGAAGTAGCGTAATAATAAACTCTGTTGGCTTTGTCCCCTCTCCATTTTCTTTTATCCCCACAATTCAAATGTTCTGCTGTCTCGCTTAATTTTCCAGCTACATTACCTTGTCTCTTAGCACACCATTAGCTGACCATTCTCCTTAGCTAAGGAGGCTTGTGCTAGCTCGACAGAGTGCATTATTTTATCAAGCTCATTACATCCATAGGGCAAATGTAATCCTTCCTCCACACTTTTCATTCTCTGAGCAAAAGCATTGAGCGTTGTTTGTAGAGACGCAATAGATGCAGAATTTTCCACCTAAAATATGTAAATTGAGGCATGTACTAACCCCAACTGCTCTTGCGAGCATGTCTATGCTTTTATTATTAGCATCCGCTTCAGCATTATCCGTCGTGTTCGCAGCATTTTTCAACGTCGACCAACTTTCTCGTGGGCTTTGATATTGTAAAAACAATGATAAACACTTGAAGTTCAAGACAGTTGTAAGTCTAGAGTATTGTAAAGTTCAAAATATATGAATTTAATAAGATTGTGTAGGAGCTATGATATACATGTCAACTCACTAGGCATGCTCAACAATGCTCTCACTTCTTATATCTTTATATTATGTTTTTTGTAATGGTGTCGCCCAGCCCAAGAATTTCACATTATTGTACTTGTACGACCGGAGTTGTAATAAACATCTTGAATCTAGTACTCATTACCACTGAATATGCAGTCAATGGCTAACATGTACATGAAATTATCCTTTATTTTGGTTGTCATGCAACTGCACTGTTTATAAGGGTGGGGATACTTGCTGTCAGATCACACTGAATATGTCACCTGTTAGAGGGATGAAACATTTCTCTCAACAAAATGTCTTGTTCGGATAAACTGATTAATCTTTTTTGTGATACTCAAAGTTAAGGACTTGGAATAAGACTTGGGACTTTTAAATCTTGACTTGGGACTTGTAAATCTTGACAGGGCTTTGACTTAGCACCTGCCTTATTCGACTTGACACTTGACTTAGGAACTTAAGTGCCAAGACTTGAAACGTGTGACTTGAAAAAAAATCCCTTGTTCCAACCATTGCTCCTCAGTACTGGTTTTGGTGGAAAGTTTAGCATACAAACAATATTTTAGATGCCTTTTTGCATAGCTCAGTGAGTAGAGTAGTCATCTCTTGATTGGAAAGTTGAGGGTTTGATCCCCAGTCTTGAAGAAAGCATGTTGCAGTGTCCTTGAGCAAGACACTGAACCCCTTACTGCTTCCTGTGTGCCAAATGGTGGCTGCTTACTCCTCATATACAATAGGATGTGTTAAATGCAGAGAATTGCAAATTTCCCCTTATGGGAATGATAAGGGAATCTAAAATGAATGAAATAAAGAAATAAGAACAGACCTGACTGGGATACTGGAAGGGATCCTAGGCAGGGTGATGGTGACTTTGCCCTCCTCCTCTCGGTCATGCTGATAGTGCACAGGTTTTGTCTTAAGCAAGTCAGGAGTAGTGTGGATAGACACCTGCTGCTGGAGGCCACCAGCACCGTTGCCCCGGCTCATCAACACAAAGGAGTAATCTGTGTCCGGCTGCAGCTGTGTAATCAGTTTTTTCCTCAGGTTACCTTGGACCTCTACACTCTGCTGGTTGTACAGGATCTGTATACAGGGGTGATGGTGGGAAATGCCTTATTTAAGAATTTTTTTTCCAATCCTAGTTTCTTTTCTTTTTTCCTGGCATGATTTTGGTATTCTCAATTGACATTTATTCAGTTTATATATTATATTATATATATTATATATGATATATTATATATTTTTACTTAACTATCTTGACACTGCTGCTTTATCCTTTACACTCCTTAATGCCTGATGGTAAGGTTGCTGGTACTTCCACTAAATGTTCTATGTTTGCGCTACTTTTGCATGTTATACAAGTTTTTCTGAATGGTAGCATATGAAAAGTGTTTAAGATGTGAATAAAACACATGAAGACGGCTGCTCTGGCTTGCGCCAAAAGATACTTAATACAGTATCTTGGACAGTAATTAATTTCTCAGGTGCTATTCTGCTAAGAAACAAATAGATTAACATTATTAAAGAAATAATCATGCATTTGATGTAAGGTATGAAAAACTACATTTACAACACTGGTCCTTAATACCATCTGGGCCATCTGCTTTTCACAGCTTCGTCTTTTTTTTACACAACTATGATAAATTTCAAAAATATTTTTATTAATTAAAGCTACAATCTAGAACATATTATTTTTGTTAAACTTACTGTTATCTATTGTTATACTGGTAAATGGAATGTAGCTTAAGCAATCCATATTCCAGTGTTTCACCCAACTCACTGTGCAAGGCCCCATCTGCCAGTGGATTGTAAACTTCCCGACAGACAACAGGCAGCCCATTAAGTTGGGGAAAACCACATTCGACACCTGGAAAATCATAACTGACATCCCCCAATCAATGTATGTTCTCCCCTCTACTGTTCTCCTTCTATACAAATGACTGCACCCCAGAAGACCATTCTGTTGAACTCCCGAAGTTTGTGAATCACACAACCATCAACGGCCTTATCCAAGATGGTGATGAATCTGCATGTACTAGATGGGAAGTTGAACAGCTGGTCCCCTTGTTTTGTCAAAACAATCTGGAGCTTAACATGCCTAAAGCTGTGGAGATGATAGTGGACTTCAGGAGGAGCCCTCAAACACTGGCCCACCCCCATTCCTACTCAACGGCATAGTTTATATAGTAAAAACCTACAGATTTCAAGGCTCCATAATCTCTCACGATCTAAGATGGACAGCCAACACAGACACAACCATAAGAAAAAGCCCAGAAGATGTTTGGTTTGGATATGCCACCAAACAGGACAGGTACATACTTTAATGGAGAGTTAGAGCTGCAGAGAAAGTCAGTGGCACCAACGTCCCTTTCATTTGAGATTTATACATCTCTAAGGTCAGGATATTGATAGCCGACACCACCGCAGACCCATCACATCCTCCTTAAACCTATTCCACCACTCCTCCTCTGGTAGGTGCTACAGAGCAATTCTCACCAAAATAACTAGATATAAAAACAATTCATGTACATGAACTGTCATTCAAATGAACACTTAACACTGTCAAATTCCAAAACTAAATCTTATACACACTTTGCTGTACAGTGTATATATGTATGTACTGCCATGTCTATCTAACCATGCATTTATGTAAGTAACCTGCTCACATTTATTTCAATGTCTCTGATATATTCTCTGCACCATTACAAGTTTTATTTCTTATTTCCCTGTGTGTATAGTCAATCATTATGTGCATATTTGAAGATTGCCTTGTTGTCATTCTATGTGAAGTATCTGTGAGATCACAAAAAGAGGTGAAACTGTTCAACTGGATCAGAAGTTTATTGAGAAACGTTTCGTCGCTCACCAGGTGACTTCTTCAGTCTTCAGTCTTCAGTCTTCTTCAGACTGAAGAAGTCACCTGGTGAGTGACGAAACGTTTCTCAATAAACTTCTGATCCAGTTGAACAGATTCACCTCTTTTTGTGATTTCCCTAACTGGATTATTGAGCATGCATCAAAACAATTGTCTGTATAGTTTTTGTGTAACCAGAAATTAGTTGCATTTCTTTAATCACTTAAATTATTATTATTTCTATAATGGTAATTTAATAGTGCTGCTCCCAGGATGCATGCATGGTGAGCCCTTACCTTGAAAGGCACTTGAGATGTGAAGGCTTCAGGCACTTCCCAAGTCAACAAGACAGAGGTTTTCATCACGGCTTTCACACCAAAGTTTTTTGTGAATTCTAAAAAATAACACAGGGAAAGGCAAAATAATATAGGATCAAAATCATTTGGATTCTTTTCTGGATTACAGTTTTAAGTATGCCTGATGTAAGAAGTTGATGAAGGATTGAGAAGTAAGCCTATACCTAAAGAAATACCGGAACAATTACTAATGGGTTTATGTGATGGTCCACGTGAGCATGGCATGGTGGTAAAGCACTTGCAGTGTTGCCTCACACTATGAAAGAGCTGGTCTGAATCCTGCCCTAAATCCTTTCTTTGGGGTTTGCCTGTTCTCCTCGTGCTTACGTGAATTTCCTCTGCATGGTCTGGTTTCCTCTGATACTGAAAAACCAACATGCAAGGACTGCAGATGCAAATCAGACTGACTCCATAATCTGGTACGACAGATCAAGGAGTAGTGACGTAATGCACAAAGCTGCACATGGTGCCTTAAAAAATAAACACTGACAAAAGCACTCAATTTCTTAGATGAACAGAGTAGTCTCACAATTTTATTTGGATCTTGGCCATTTAAAAATTGAGCAATAAAGGCATGAAACAAAGAAAAGAAGTACTAAATAGACCATTTTCAATTCAGCCGTTAATATCTATTTGGTTCCTTTATCGTGACAGCTATTGCCAAACAGAACAAACTCGTCTGTATCATAAACACAGCCTCCAAAGACAATTTGTAAATGCAAGACGAAATATTGAAAAAATCCCAGAAAATCAGAGTATATGAATAAAAATTTTAAAAAATGTGCTTTATTTAGAAAAAATAAGTATTTAACTCCCTACAAACCAGCAAGAAATCTGGCTCCCACAGACGGGTTATATGACCAGGAGGCACATAGATTAGTCCTCTTACTTCATTAGTACTCCTAATTAAGTACATA